>JANKKB010019231.1:3066-35776 GCA_026225775.1 Bursera palmeri
GGAAGAATTTTATTTAAAGTTAAAGCACGTATAAGTTTGAACTAAGAAGTTAGACTCCTTTATATAGGTCATGACAGAGGTTTCCTAATCATTTTTGAAATGTAACATAGGGTCTTTGAAAATTTATGAAATTTATCAAGGGATTCTATAAAATCGTCATTTACATAGGTCATGACCGGGGTTTTCAAGTTTAAAGATATTTTTAAACTTGAAATATTATAATTTTTTTTAATAATCGCATTCAATATATTTGTTTTGTCAAGCAATGTTATATATATGATCCACTCACACAACTAATTATATACAATTAGAATTGTAAAAAAATTAGTAAATACGTGAAAAAAAATCAAATTACATAATATGATAGTAAGAGTTTGTCAACTCAAATTATATAGGGTTATTACATAGATAGTTCTATATTTAAAATTATTAGTATGAACTTTATAAATTTTTTATTTTTTAGATTAAGTATTGATTTATTAAAAATNGGGAGAAGTGAGAATATCTTTTAAAACGTGTATGTTAGACATTTTACACTTATAAACATGTCAAATTTAATATTGAAATATGTTATCATATATTTATGAAACCTCTAAGATATAGTTGTATTTACTGCAAAAATATGTAATGATATTGGTGTTACTTTTTTTGCATATATAAATATAAAAAGACTCAAATTATTGTAACTTAAAAATTTAACTTAATTTTTTTATATTCTTTAATAATAATTTATTTTTTATAACTTATCATGAAAAGACTTATTGAGCTGACATAAAAAAACTATCTTTTGATTTCTCTTTCTTATTTATAGATTGTAATAAATAAAAAATTATCAAGAAATATATGAAATTAAGTTAAAATTTTAAATTATAATAATTTAGCTCATAAAAATGAATCAAATTAAGGAGATATTTCTATAACTCGACAACTTCTATACTCTTGAGCTCGACAACTCGATTGATGGTAAAATAAGGTTATCGAGCTCTCGGATTTTGATCATGGTATATATATATATATATTTTTTTTTAAAGAATGGTGGTTATTTATAAAGTAGCTCTCAAATTTTAGCTAATTCTTTTAATTACCTTATAAAAATAAAGAGTAAAGGAAACAAAATGGAAAAGTAAGAGAAAGGCAAAGAGGTCTTTGAATACACACACAAACACAACACACAGAGAGTGAGTGAGCGAGCGAGTGAAGGCAACTCTCTTTCTTCTCCTCCTTCTTACTTTCTTTCTTTTCACCATCTCTCTTGGTACGTTTCTCTCTACAGATACCTTTCTATGTCTAGATTAATCGATTCATCCAATCTGTCGTCGTTTTTGACCTGCACAATTACAAACAAACAAACGACCGATTTCTCTCTTTCATTCGCGTTTTGCTGACTTTCCTTCAATCCTCCTAGGGTTTTCCCTCTCTTTTTTTCACGATTTTCCTCTTCAGCTTTTGTACGTAAACAGGGAATGTATGCCCTGTTTTGCTTCTAGAAAGATGTTTTACATAGCTGACTCTATTTTTTTAATTTTTTCTGTCTTCTGAGCTTGTTTTTCAACTTGGTTTGTCCTCTTACAGATGGGTTCCCTTCAAAATTCCATTTTTTTAAAAAATAAATTAACGTTGATCTTATGATTATTTAGTGCCTGCTTTTGTTTTGTAATTCTAAGCAGTTTCTGATTTTTTTTTCCTTTTGTGAATTGTTGTGCAGATTTTAAGAATAATTTTAACTTGCGACAACATGGCGAATTTGCAGATGACAGGGATTCTTGAAAAGGTAATATTTGTTATTGTTATTGCTGTTGCTGTTGTTTTTGATGTGAAATTTTCATCATTTCGAGTTGTAGTTTGTGTTTTAGTTTCTGATTTTTGACGCTCTTTTGTATAGATTACGGGTAAAGATAAGGATTATAGATACATGGCAACATCTGATTTGCTGAATGAATTGAACAAGGATAACTTTAAGGCTGATGCTGATCTCGAGATTAAGCTCTCGAACATCGTTGTTCAGCAGCTCGATGATATCGCTGGTGATGTTTCTGGTTTGGCTGTTAAATGGTAATACAATCTATTATCTATCATGCTATGCTGCATCGTTGACGTGTTTGGTTTATTACATTCATGCCATTGTTGATAAAGTATCCTTATGTGGTGTATTGTAGTCTTGCTCCACTGGTGAAGAAGGTTAGTGAGCCGCGAGTTGTTGAGATGACTGAGAAATTATGCTATAAGTTGCTAAATGGGAAAGATCAGCATCGTGACATTGCAAGCATTGCTTTGAAGACAATTATTGCTGAAGTCACTACTTCATCGCTTGCACAATCTATTCATAATTCGCTAACTCCAGAGCTGACAAAAGGAATAACTGGCTCGGTGAGTTCCTAAAAATAAAGTATCAATGCTTGATTTGCTTGAAGAGCTTAGGGAATTTTGACAGGAAGGTTTTGCAAAAAAAGGAAATTATAAATGAATTGGCATCTCAATAACATAACTGCTGCAAAAACCGTTAAGGGTACATCTAATTATTGTTTTCTTCCCTGCCCGCATTTTAATACACGAAAGGATATTCTTATGGAATATGTTCAACTGAGTTGAGTTGATTAGTTTATTCAATACATAGGCAAACCATTTATCATCACAAGTTTGCTATCAAATTATGCCTCTAACTTATTGTGCAAGTTTGAGAAACTTCAGTTATGTAGGGTTTAACAATTGCTGTGTAGGTGAATTGAAAATGTGTTAAGAATTGGGAATATTTTGGAAACAAGAGGGGAAATATAGTAATAAATAGTCTTTGAATAGTTGGGAACACTTTAGCAGTTTAATTTTCATGTAAATTTTTTCTGACCGGTTTATTATTTTCTTTGGATCTCTAGGACATGAGCACAGAGATAAAATGTGAATGTCTTGATATTTTATGTGATGTCCTTCATAAATTTGGAAGTCTAATGGCAAATGAGCACGAGCTGTTATTAAATGCACTGTTGTCCCAATTAAGCTCCAATCAAGCCAGTGTTAGAAAGAAGACTGTTTCGTGCATTGGTAAGACAAGTGAATTATGTAATCAGCTCCTATTTGTTAATTGTCATTTGAAGCTGTTTTCAACATTGTTTTTGTAAATTGGAAACAAATGAAATTATTTTTCTAATAATATTTGACCTGAACAATTTTTTTGGTCTTTAGCATCTCTTGCATCAAGCTTGTCAGATGATCTGTTGGCAAAGGCAACAGTTCAGGTTGTTCGTAATTTAAGAATTAAGGGCACTAAACCTGATATGATTCGTACAAACATTCAAATGATTGGCGCTTTAAGGTAATTTCGTGTATGTTTTTTTACACTGCTTATATCTCCTTGTGTGTTTTCATATGTTAGAGAAAATGATTCCCTTCTAGCTTTCTTTTAGAATGTACAATATTGTTTCAGCTTTTTTTTTTGGGCTTTGAAGTGGAATCTTTTTTTAACTAACAAATTATGACACTGTTTTTGTAGCCGTGCTGTTGGATATCGTTTTGGACCCCATTTAGGAGACACTGTACCAGTGCTTATTAACTATTGCACAAGTGCATCAGAGAATGATGAAGAGCTTCGTGAATATAGCTTGCAGGTTCATGAATGAATTTATCTAAATTTTATTGTTTATTGCGTGTACCTCTCTTCTGTTGCAGATAAATTATTTATTCTTTTGTATCTGTTGAATTTTGCTTGTAGGCACTAGAAAGTTTTCTGCTCAGGTGTCCAAGAGATATTGCATCCTATCGTGATGAAATTCTTCATCTCACTTTGGAATATCTGAGTTATGACCCAAATTTTACTGATAATATGGAGGAAGATACAGATGATGAAAGTCATGAGGAGGAGGAAGATGAGTATGTTTTGGTTGTGTGTTAAGATAATTTCTTTGTGCCTGATGGACTTGTTACTTACCCCCATTTGTTTATTTTTTGTAGTGAGAGTGCAAATGAGTACACAGATGATGAAGATGTGAGCTGGAAAGTACGAAGAGCAGCAGCTAAATGCTTGGCTGCTTTAATTGTATCTCGTCCTGAGATGTTATCAAAGTTATATGAAGAGGTATATCTTCTGATAGTGTTTATAATATATTTATATGAAGAGGTATATCTTCTGATAGTGTTTATAATATATCTATATGAAGAGGTATATCCTCTGATAGTGTTTATAATATATTTATTTGGGCAAAGAAACCAAATTGCTTTATGTTGATAAGTGGATTTTCCAATATCATGCTGTATGGTAGTTGCCTGAACTTTGGTTAATCTATTGTGGTTGAAGTTGAATTTGAATGTGTTGCTGCTTTACTTGTTTAAATTAGAAACATGTAGCTGGGTCTCCTTAAGGATGGAATTGACAAAATATGTCTTGGAGAATCAGTTAGACACATTTTCCTTGGGGCCCCAAGATTTCTAAAGCCATGAGATTTAGAAATCTTGTTCAATAATAAGACCATGTCAAATGCCTTATATTAACTCAATGTAGAACTAAGACAGACTCAGTAGCTCTAAGGACATCCTATTCCAGCAGTATATTAAGTTACCTACCATATACTTGCAAGACTAGACCTCTTTGAACTATTTGATTGAAGAACCTATGACACTTATTCCTGTACCAAATTTGTCATAATGTCGGCCAAGAATTTCGTCTTGGTTGTTTCTTTTCTAATCATGCCTCTGCTGTGATGTCAAGAATGCTATATATTTGCACTGGTGTGATAGACCAATACTTGCATCTTAACTTTTTGTTGAGAAAATGATGGAAGTTTGCTTGATTTTCATTTTTGGTGGACAACTTATTTAACTATTTAATTCAATTGTGCAGGCATGTCCTAAATTGATTGATAGATTTAAAGAAAGAGAAGAAAATGTCAAGGTAATCTAGAATCAATCAATTTTGTACAAATATTTTATTACTCTTGATTTTTTTCTGACAATTTTATGTTGCAGATGGATGTATTCAATACATTCATTGAGTTGCTACGTCAAACTGGTAATGTCACAAAAGGACAGATTGATAAGAATGAATTGAGGTGAGTTCTGTATATGCTTGTGTCAATTTCATTGAAATCTGTTTTGACTTTTACTTTATTAAAAATGATGGTATTAATTTTATACTTCATTTGTGTTTTCATTTTCTTCATGATTGAGGCTTAAAAATATTAATTAATATGGTTGAATTCATTTCTGGAGCATCTTGAATTTTCTTTCTAGCATTAACATAATTCTCCTGGCTGAGCCTTATTTCTAATTAGTTTTTATGATTCTATAAATTTACTTGGATAATAGTATGAACTTTTAAAAATTGAGGGGTTTCTTTTTTATCTTAAGAACAAACCACGGGAGTCTTATTAATCTAGAAGAACTTGCTGCTGACTAGCTATTTTCTTTTTTCTTCTCTTTGTCATTTTATTTGGTTCTAATGGCATTAGTTTTCTCTGAATCGGTCTTGGTCTCAGCTCCAGGTTGTCCTTGTCAAATTGATTTTAAGGGTACATTGATATAGAAATCTTTGTTCACCTTCCCATATTTCTTGAGGAAGATTAATTGCTAGTGCAGACATATGGGATTTTGTTATAGAAACTTTTTTTTTAAAGATTTTTCAAATTTTAGCTCTTCAACACTTTCTGGAAAAGGGTACGTTAACTCTGAGTATGGTGTTTGCGTGTTGCATCATCCAACAGTGATTGATGCTTACATTTAAAATGTTTTCTGAAGAACTTTGATACCTTTATATGACACAAAATTTAGAATTTCAATTCTACAATCACCTGTATGATTTTGACATTCGTTTGTTAAAACGTATGGAGTAGTGATCTTTGCAAGTGATTGCCCTTCAAAAAAAATTCCTAGCTAACTGATCATTTAGAGGTGTTATAGTTTATTATGATTTGCCCCTTCAAATAATATGCTTAACAGCCTCCCTGAGTTACTGGAAAAATTGATTAGTTGATGCATTAAATGCCTTCTAGCACTATTGCCTTTGAGATTTGCACAATTATTTTCTTTTCCATTCTACACCTGATTATTGTGTTATAATTTCCTGGTTAAAACTGTTATATTGATGCTATTGATATTTCAATGTAAATGCTAATATTCTGCAGTCCAAGATGGCTACTGAAGCAAGAAGTTCCAAAGATTGTTAAGTCCATAAATAGACAACTACGAGAGAAATCTATTAAGACAAAGGTAAGAATTTTTATATCTAATGGGATTTAATCGGTGATGTGTTCATTATAATTTATTTATGTCATGTCTCTACAGGTTGGTGCATTCTCCGTTTTGAGAGAGCTTGTGGTTGTCTTGCCAGACTGCCTTGCAGAACACATTGGATCACTGATTCCAGGAATTGAAAAGGCATTGAATGTGAGTGAATTTGTTTAAAGTGAGAGTTATTATGAACTTGGATAGATTTCTTTGATGCTCTGATGAATTGATTTTGTTTCTCTGTATATCTAATTTGCATATATATTTTTAATCTAGGATAAATCTTCTACTTCAAATTTGAAAATTGAAGCTCTTATTTTCACGCGGTTGGTTTTGGCTTCACATGCACCTGATGTCTTTCACCCCTATATCAAGGTAAAGGTGCTAGTTCTCTATATTGCTTATATGACAGATAAGATTTTGAACTTTTTCTTCTGTGAAATTCTTCTTGTAAGGAATTTACAATGAAGTTGGTTGAATCCCTCACTGTGTTGATGATGAAATTTAGTTGTGGGCATTTGCTTCAACATAAATGTTACTTCTCATTTCTCTGGGACAAAGTATATATTTATGATATTCTGCTGCCCATTTTGTATCTTTGTAATTTGAGTCAAGTTGATTAACAATCGGGGATCCTTTGTGACATAAAGGAACTTATGTAATGTGTTCTCAACCAATGTTATTTTAGGCTCTTTCTAGCCCTGTTTTATCTGCTGTTGGTGAGCGTTACTACAAAGTCACAGCTGAGGCATTAAGAGTATGTGGGGAACTTGTTCGTGTTGTTCGCCCAAATATCGAGGTGTGAAATTGGTTTATACTCATGCACTTCAAGATCTTGTTAGGCTGTGGACCAATTATTTGAATTATTTTTGTGATGTAGGGCTTTGGTTTTGATTTCAAACCTTATGTGCATCCAATTTATAATGCCATAATGTCACGCTTAACAAACCAAGATCAAGATCAGGTCAGTAATTTCCTTTTATTTTAGCTGTTTGTCTGTTTCTTCTTCGTTTGGTTAGTATTATGTTGATTTATATTTTTGGTATAAATGCTTAATTTTGTCTGATGTTTTTTCTATTTCCAGGAGGTTAAGGAGTGTGCTATTTCTTGCATGGGACTTGTAATTTCAACTTTTGGTGATAACCTTGCAGCAGAATTACCTGCATGTCTACCTGTTCTTGTTGACCGGATGGGAAATGAGATAACTAGGCTTACAGCTGTAAAGGTTGGTGTGTCAGAAAATACTTTGCTCTCATAATATTGTTGTTGGAAATTTCATTGGAAATTTCATAATTTGGTTATCTGGTAGGTGTTCTTGCTTTAGTTGGTATTGCTTGTTTATCTCATGGTCCTCAGTTGTAATGAAAGTTTCATTGAGTTTAGAGTTTTTAGATATTAAGATTAATATCTCTCTCTCTCTCTCTCTCTCTCTCTCTCTCTGTTTTTTTTGGGATGCATAGTATATATTGTGAGGATACTGAAAACATTAGATTTTGATTCCAGGCATTTGCTGTCATTGCTGCTTCACCACTTCATATAGATCTCTCATGTGTTTTGGAGCATGTAATTGCAGAGTTGACTGCATTCCTGCGAAAGGTATATAATTTTGCCTATTTGTTGTCAAATTAAAGATATGTATACTAAGGTACTGATATCTTTGACTGTAAACGTGTTTGCTTGTTTTAATGATAGGCTAATCGGGCATTGAGGCAGGCAACATTGGGAACTCTGAATTCCCTTATTGTAGCTTATGGTGACAAAATTGGTGCATCTGCGTATGAAGTTATAATTGTTGAACTCTCAACACTGATAAGGTTTTCTTCTCTTCTTTTGGTGTCTTTGAAATATTGAAACCGTTAATTGATCTATTATTAGTTTTTTAATCATAGTATTCTGGATTTGTCTGTACATCAGTGATTCAGACTTGCATATGACTGCTCTTGCCTTGGAACTCTGCTGTACTTTAATGGCTGATAAGAGGTCAAGCTCGAATGTTGGTTTAGCTGTTAGGAATAAAGTTCTTCCTCAGGCTTTAGCATTAATTAAAAGCTCATTGCTACAGGGTCAAGCGCTTGTGGTACTTACTCTGATATTAATAGAGTTTGTTCTCTTGATTGTCTTGAATTATTTGATGTTTCTAATCTCTTTGTTCGATTGATATTGCAGTCTTTGCAAAGCTTTTTTGCTGCCTTAGTCTATACTGCAAATACAAGCTTTGATGCTTTACTGGACTCACTTCTTTCAAGTGCTAAACCAACTCCGCAGTCTGGTGGTGTTGCAAAACAGGCTCTTTACTCTATAGCCCAGTGCGTGGCTGTTCTTTGCCTGGCTGCCGGTGATGAGAAATGTTCATCAACAGTGAGAATGCTCACTGGCATCCTTAAAGATGACAGCAGCACAAACTCTGTAAGTTTTCTTGTCTAGAAAGTTTTTTAAAAACTGTGATTTGATGTCCTATTGATGGCATGCCTGAAAAGGAAGTTTGATGAGATGGCTCTATGATCACTTTTGTTGCACTTAATTATGTATGACTACTGCTTCTGTGTAGGTGTTATATATGAATTTTAGGTACAGTCGATTTCTTTATTCTATCAATTCAGAGTTATTATGTTGTTCCTTTACCTGTGGTTTTTATAGTTTGATGGGTTTGTAGAATTTGTCTAAAAAATTCTATATCATTAGAAATTTAGGTAAATAATGAAGATGAGAGAAGTTGGATTAAAATTTACAGTTTGAATATGACAAATTGAAGTGGTAACATAGTTGTCAATATTGCTTTTTACACTATGTTCCCATTATTTCATAAATTTCTTTATTCTTAAAAGTATATGCGAATATTCATATTATAAATTTAAAAAGTAGTAAATTGGTTAGCATGTCAGAATGACTAATGTTGGCATTTTATATGTGCAATTTCTACTTTGACACGATATGTAAAGAGAGGACTGTTGTACTATTTTTTTATTGTGGAAATTTAGTTTCAATGTTTTCCTGGCCTCTGGTGGACATTTAACCTAGTGTTCACAGTCTCAGTGGTTCCCTTAAGTTCTTTTACTATCATACTGGAAATTACAAGGGTTGGTAGATTTATCTTAGGCTTGAGGCCCCTGAAGTTCTGTGGCTCATGAAGCCTTTGCAAGGGTGAAATGAATAGGTTTTGGTGAAGAAAATGATGTGTGATAGAAGTGAATGCACAAAGAGTCCTGGCTATTTGAATGTAAAAATATAACTATTTTGAGAAGTCTATACGTATATTTTCTAATCTTTCTTTGTAGTGCAATCCAGGTTCATGTCTAGCTTTGAGTATCCATGTCTGCCTCTTTTTCAACCACACACAAACACACACACAAATAATATGATTCTCCAATTCTAGACCAGTCTTCCAATTTCTGTAGTCTGCTTCTGAATACTGCTTTAATCATTGCTTTCTAGGCTAAGCAGCATCTTGCGTTGCTGTGTCTGGGGGAGATTGGGAGAAGGAAGGATCTAAGCACGCATGCGCATATAGAGAATATTATTATTGAGTCTTTCCAATCTCCTTTTGAAGAGATAAAGTCTGCTGCCTCATATGCTCTTGGGAATATTGCTGTTGGTAATTTACCAAAATTCTTACCTTTTATCTTGGACCAGATTGATAATCAGCAGAAGAAACAATATCTCTTGCTTCATTCACTGAAAGAGGTATGACTTCATAAGCCAGAAATCTATATCTGACCTGGAGATTTTTTCTTCAGACAATTTTGTGTTCTTATTTAAAAATTTACTTTATGCAGGTTATAGTAAGGCAATCTGTAGACAAAGCAGAGTTCCAGGAGTCTAGTGTTGAGACAATACTTAATTTACTATTTAACCATTGTGAAAGCGAGGAAGAGGGTGTTCGTAATGTAGTAGCTGAGTGCTTGGGAAAAATTGCTCTTATCGAGCCAGGAAAACTTGTTCCTGCACTGAAGGTACTGACTATCTAAAATCAATTTTTATCTCTTATACTTATGATCTGTACCATAGACATCT
Organism: Bursera palmeri; assembly: GCA_026225775.1. Classification (NCBI taxonomy): domain Eukaryota; kingdom Viridiplantae; phylum Streptophyta; class Magnoliopsida; order Sapindales; family Burseraceae; genus Bursera; species Bursera palmeri. The sequence continues at coordinate 13,288 of JANKKB010019231.1, forward strand.
AATAGTGCATTTTTCTTTTGTTCTGCTTTCTGATTGTTCTGTAGGTGAGAACAACCAGTCCTGCTGCATTTACTAGAGCAACAGTTGTCATTGCTGTAAAATATTCTATAGTGGAGCGGCCAGAGAAGATTGATGAGATTATATACCCTGAAATATCATCATTCCTTATGCTTATCAGGGATCAAGACAGGGTATGCCTCAAAAGTTTTGTTGCTTGAATGAAGGAATATAAAATTTTCCGTTTCCAAATGAGTTGAGGAGGTTAGAATCTTATAATTACTTGTGTAATATGAATGTGCAGCATGTCAGGCGCGCAGCTGTGTTGGCCTTAAGTACATTTGCTCACAATAAGCCTAATCTCATTAAGGGACTCCTTCCAGAGCTATTGCCACTTCTTTATGATCAAACAATTGTTAAGGTAACTTAGCAGTTGAATTGAAGATTGTACTATTAGTTTCTGAGTTAACTTCTCCTGTGACTGGTATGACAAGGTAAAGCATAATGCTTAGTGTTGCAGAATAAGTTTAGCATAGTGCTTAGCAGTTGCAATTATGCCTATGACGTAAGGTTAAAATGTTGATTCTTTTGGTTAAAGTGTACTATATTGTTTACATCTTGCCTTCAAGACTTCTATGTAAGTGTTTCATAAAATATTTTGAAGTTATTGCTTGAAAATTTATTATTAGTTTTCGTTTGGAAAGGTAATTGACATTTTCTTTGCTTTACTTTGTTATATTATTGAAACACCAATATTAGATCCCTGATTGTTGCATTTTCTGATTTTATATTTTGGCTTGGTGCAGAAAGAACTGATAAGAACAGTTGATCTTGGTCCTTTCAAGCACACTGTGGATGATGGACTTGAGTTGAGGAAAGCTGCCTTTGAATGTGTAGACACATTGCTGGACAGTTGCCTTGATCAAGTGAACCCTTCATCTTTCATTGTCCCTTACCTTAAATCTGGTCTAGATGGTGAGTGTTTGACTTGATGATATTCTTCAGTTAACCCTTCGTCTTCCACGTTCCTTCGTGATTGAGTAATTTTATTTTGGGTAGAGGGTTATGTTGCTGGGCTTCAATGTATCTATAACCTTTTTTTTTTCTTTCCTTTTTAATTGGTAAGATACACCCAAGACCTAACCTTAATCCCATCCTTCTCAGAAATTTGAAGTAGCGAGGATTACGATTTCTACTAATATGTTGGATTTTTCATTTTTATGAAGTATATAAGTTCCTTAAGCAACATACTTTGTAGTAAAAATTTTCCTTTTTGTCGTTTCGTTGTGTCCTTTGTTAATTATTTATCATTAATGAAGATGAGGGACTGGTTTTAGTGAAGATTGAACATTCAAACAGAAAGATAATTGGGTTATGGATTTTATATCCTTTCGGCTGATTCAATATCTTTTTCTCATCTTCCTGCAGATCATTACGATGTTAAAATGCCTTGTCATCTTATTCTCTCGAAACTAGCAGATAAATGTCCATCTGCTGTATTAGCAGGTTAGTAATGTAACTGGTTACACTTATCTGAATCTGATTGTAATTTTGAGATTCAAATGTACTGCATATTATTTTATCTCGTGTGTATTACTGTTCCCTCCAGTGTTGGACTCATTGGTGGATCCTCTCCAAAAGACCATCAATTTTAAGCCAAAGCAAGATGCGGTCAAGCAAGAAGTAGATCGTAATGAGGACATGATTCGAAGTGCTCTTCGGGCAATTGCATCCTTGAATCGAATAAGGTTTGCTTTTGTCTGTGAATGGGCAAATGTTTGTTTATATTTGGCCAAATCTAAACATCAACTTGTCAGACTATAGGATAATCTTAACTTACATGCTTGAATACTGCATGCATGATTTTACATAATTCTGGTATGTAGCCTCTCGGTGGAAGAAATTGAAAGAAAATATGCTTAATGTGTGCCATATACAAGTGTATAATAGTTTTGACCGAAACATTCTTGAACTCATCTTCTTTTTCCCTATAAGAAGTAAGATTGCATCTCTAACCAAGCAATATGACATTCAATAACGCCTATAATCAGTGTTTGGGCAGTCTGATTTTTCTGAATGATCTGTAGTTTATATTTGTGCACATATACTTTTCTCATATTTTACGTGTTCTGTTTGTATAACATATCTCAGCTACTCAATACGTCTACTTAACTAGAAAATTTAGATTTATGTTAACAATCGTGTCATTAAGGAAAGTAGGTTACGATTTGAGATTAGTTGGTAGAGTGATTATTTCCATTGATTATTGACGTGTATTGGTTCTTATGTTTCTTGTTTGCAGTGGAGGAGATTGCAGCATGAAATTCAAGAACCTTATGAGTGAAATTTCAAAATCTCCAACGCTATGGGATAAGTATTACTCAATCCGGAATGAGTGAGGCATGTTTCGTCCATGCTATCAAAGCTTGAGCTGTTATATCAGAAAGTTCACTGGCAAGGAATGAAAGAGAGTAGAACATCGCGTAATCTGGTGCGTGAAAAAGGTAGTTCTTAGGGGAAAAACAAGCGAGTGGAAAGGTTATAACCCCATATGATTGATGTACAAAGGGGGATTGAAACCTCAAAATTTTGCTTGAAGAAGCTTTATAGGAAAGAACCTCATGATCATGGTTCATGTATAGGGTTAAATTCATTGCCTTTTCCGTCCATGTTCTCATTGTCATTTCATATCTTATCTTAGTTTCTGGCCCTGCTCTCTGCATGATTAGAGGTAGAAATGCAGATATTTATTACCGTTTTGCATTGAGGGGGGACAATACACAATTGCTTGGACTGGTGAACTCTTTAAGTGGTGGTGGAATCTAATTGGCATTGTTATTGATTATTTTTTTATCTGGTTGTCATTTTAGTATTTTTAGCTTGAGAGGAGGGATCAATTGATTAATTTTAGGCTTAAATTTTATTCAGTTTTTGCCTTTCTAAGTTAGAATTCTTCCAATTACATGGATTTCTGGGAAATAGCTGAGTGATCCTTTTGTCCCAATACAATAGTTTTCGTGATATTTGGACTTTTGCTTTATAGGCTTGAGACTCATTAATGGGTTATATAGAAAAGAGAAAAGGTTATCCTTGAAATCATCTTCTCAGTTATAGATCATTACCTGCAAAACAGCAAAAGCAACCGAGCTATTTAACAGGCTCCAAGGTTTTCCAATAATTTTCAGATTGCAGGGCTTCGTTAACTCTTTATTCAACTTGCTGACCATAAACCATCAACCACCATTTGAAAAGGTTTTTTAATTTTTGGTATATTATTTGAACTGTGAAACTTTGTATAATCATCAGTCCTTTCGTTATGTTTCCTAGTCAGACCATTTCTTTATCCTCTATAAAAATCTTTTTCTCTTGCACTTTAAAGACGTTTTATCCCACGGTTGACGTTTAAGTAAAATCGTTCTCATACAACTAATGGCCAGTAATCTAAAAGGCGGCCGCCGTCAAAGACTAGTCTCTAGGTGGAGGGGTGACACCTGAAAAAGGGGATAGGCATCGAGTCTAGAAGCGGACAATGTCGATCGGTGATTGGACAAGGGTAGACAATGGAAGTGGGGACTTGCGATTTAATCGTTTGGGGTTTTTTATTTTTTCAAATGAAACACCTAAACGATATCATTTTGAGTGTATATAAAATTTTTTATATAGGTTTAAAATGATGTCGATTGGGGCCTGCTAATAACTTATTTTATTAAAACTTCAAACTTTTTTCTTTTAACCTCTAACCTCCAATATATTTCTCCTTTAACCCCCAAATCTTCTATAAGTTCATCTTAACCCCTCAAACCTTTAACTTAATTTCTAAACCCCGCCTAGGCCCCCTAGGCTCCAGGATGTCGCCCTAAAAGCGCCTAACACCTTTAGAACACTGCTAATGGCAACCAAAAAAGCCCCCCTAAAGCAAAAAACCGAACAGGAAAATAACAGAAATACTATAAAAACAAATATTCTTCATTTGGAGGAACAAATAGTTGTATCATTTAACTATTCCTTCTCAAATTATAAAATCCTAACGCGGGAAACCATTCGTTATGTCAATAAATGGCAACTGAACTAGTCTGCCATGAGTAATAAGACTAAACGGTGCAGATGTACAAAAAGCACCAGAAAACGCTACTCATCAATCTCAGAGTTTCCAGCTCCTTTGAGATGCAGGTGCTTTTCCCTCTTCTGAAACTCTGTTAAGCCCTTCCCACTTCCAGTTACACCAACCTTACCAGTGGGATCATCGGGAGACTTGAAGATGCTCTCTCGTTTACGCCCCGAGAAGAAACCAACCTGGGTAAGTTAAAGATGAAATTACTAATAAGGGAAATTGTTGAGTTATAATATGAACATATTGTGCAAGAATGATATTCCAATCTTCAGATCCCACTTAGAGGGAAGTATAAAGTAACAGAATTGGGTAGTAACAATTCAGATCTTATTAGGAGCGTGAATAAGTAGTTCTGAGTTTGTCACTCCAAACAGCGCCAGATTGCAGCATACAACCCTTTTTTATGTGAATTAAGTGATAAAAGAGTAAAAACTCCTTCCGAAGCAAGATGATCAAACAAAAGAAATCGGGTGCAATTTGCATGCATATTTCTAGTTGAGCACTAATCTCCATTAGCATCAGCCACACCATAAGGTATAGCAAAATTGCATATATTTGAGGTTTTGATTGATTGAACATTTAAACTCATCCCAGAAGCACACACATAAACTAGTTATCTTGCATGAGATACTGGCCTCCTATTAAAAATTTTATAGTGAAACAAACAGGCAATATGCTCTTCCTATCTAATTTCTTCAAGCCTAATTTACCAGATGCATGTTGTTGATGAAAGGTAAATATAATCTCATTCCAGTTTATGCATTTGGAACACAAAGAAAGTAACAAGCTTCTACTACATAAGAAGAATACTAGAGACCCACGAATAGGGGGAAAAAATGAACAAAGCTCCTTCAAACATTTACAATTTTTAGTAACTTGACACTAGATGGAACTCTTTTTCATTAAATGGTCTATAATACAGTTCTACTGATAAATAAGAATTCCCCATGGAGAAGTTTTTAGTGAGCCATGAAAGTTACTCTGGAAAGTTCATTAAAACAAACAACTCCTACTCAAGAAGTTACATTCCAAACATTTATTTCTCACAACTAATACCAACTTTTCACTTGTTATGAAAGATCAATAAGTGCATATTGCAAGTTCACGCAAGAAGAGAGAATATCCAACAATATACCTTCTTAGTCTTGCCTTTTGTTGTCTGAAACTGCTGCCAAGCATTCTGCCGTTTGTTTTGGGTCACTTCAAGTTGCTCGAACCGCACCTTTGACTTAAAAGCATGTATTTTCTTACGCTTGGCGGCTTTCTGCAAACGTACTAAGGTTATAAAGCTTATCATCACAGTATCATATTCACAAGGAAAGACATAAACAGCTATTGAAGTAGACAAAAGCACAGATAGATCAATAAGCATCAACTAACAAGTTATACAAATGCTATTTACCACATCCTCAGGGTCTTCAGGATTTATACGAAGCTTTGCTGGTAAACTTCGTGATTGGAAGTCACCAGCAGCAGCTTGCTCAATCTTCCGTTTGATAGCTTGTTTTGTAGCTTCAGCTACCTTCTCAGCTTCCAGCAAAGCATTAAATTCAATAGGCCTTACATTAGCAGGATCCACCTGAGATTCGCAACCATCGGTAAAATGAATAACAAAATGATATAGTAGTTTTTAAAGATTCTAAATTTATACTAATGTACTTTGCGAAATCATACAACTTTCAGTTGTAACTATAATGAATCATGAGAAGAACTTTTCAAATCTATGCATTCATGAAAATAATTCAATTACTCAAGAATGTGAAGGAAATAATACCTCTTCCCTATTTCCCCAACCATCATAAGAAACATAATAGCCATTTGGTGTAATAGCGTCAATAGTTGCATCATACCTGAACATTCAACTAATCAAACACATAAAAAGAAAAACGGCGTAAAGCAAATGAAAAGAATAAAAATTCAAATTTAGTAAAATAAAGATCTATCTTTTTCTACAAACCATTCCCCATCTTCACTCCAGACAGCTTGAACTTTTGTGCCCACTTTAAACTCATCATTATCAGAGATGCCTCCTGATTCCTATACAGAAAGAAAGATAAGATGAGCTAAAGTGCATTTTTTGAAGATATACTAAGAAATATAGGTTACTTTTTACAAAATATAAATTAAAAAGCATAGAACTTTTCCTGTTAAGAAAAACTATTTGGTCACGCTGAGGCCAAAAGACAACTAAATCATATAGAGAGACATTTTCAGTGGTGATAGCTGACAGGAGTCTAAAAAGATTCCCATACCATGCAACCAGAAACCGGCCTCATAATAGTCATCGCAACATCATGATGTTACAAGAAGCTTATCTTATGTATCCAGTCCCCATAAATGAAACACAAGGTGATGTCATGACTTCTAGGATGCACATAGCTGTTGAAACTAAGCACATTTAAGCCACGAAACATTTATAGTTAAGAAATCCAAGACTAATTATCATCTTTTTATATTTTTCCCTTTATCTTTTTTTCACATTATGGTTAATGCAAATCTTGCCACCATAAAAAGACAAAGAATATTTTGTTTAGGATCGTAATTGTAAGGCATGAGACTTGAATCCTACATTAGAAGTGTGGGCTTTTTGTGTGGGATTTATAAGGCTTTAGGCTCTCCCACCTTAATGGGTAGCTTTTGGGGCGTAGTTCTCCTAAGATTCTTATCAATTAGTATCAGAATCTATATTATGTCTCCTGCTTGCAATCATGTGACGCAGGTAGTGACACTGGCATTACAGTGTTCACCTAACACTAGTCAAGAGATTAATGCATAGTCAATCAGTGTGAGCGTTGGGGCTACGGAGTGTGATGAAATATTAAGATCCTAATTACAAAGTATGAGACTTGAATTTAGAAGTGTGGGCTTCTTCTGTAGGATTGCACCTTAGTAGCTAATTTTTTAGGTGTGGTTCTCCCAAAGTTCTTATCATTTCCACCAGAAATAATGGAAAAATAGTATCTGAAAGGATTTTTATTTTATTTGTCTTATTAACACTATTATAATCATTACTATTATTATTATCTTTTCATAACCAAAAAAAAGAATCACAATAGTTATTATTTTGACAAGAAATTGTTAGAATAGTATCTGAAGGTTTGCCATTTACCATTTTATTCCCCTTAGATTGAAGCAAACTAGGAGATGCGTCAGCACTAGTTCCAGTATCTGACCCAGAAATTGAGTTTTGCTTTGCTGTTGCAAGGAGTTCCTCTGTCAAAGTAATCACCTGCGTCCCCAAATCTTTCAGCAAAAGTCCAATACAAGAAAAATATACAATTATTTACGTCATAAAGGGCAAATCATTGTTAAAATTCGAACTTAGAATCTCAGTGTGACATCTGAAATCAGGTGAGAGAGAAGCAGGCTGGCCATCACGACACATAGCACCACCTGCAAAGGAACCAAGATAGAAGTGATGTGCACCTTGTTGAGGCTCTAAATTTTTACATATAGCTCCAATAATTCTTTTTTCATTCTCCAAGAAGTTCCCATTTGTGGAGAATATGAACTTTATTCAACATAAAACCATCCTCACCTTTCCAACTAACAAAATTAAAACAAACCTCCACAGGAGCCACTGGCAGTTAACTGTTGTTGCTTGTTTGAGCAACATGTTGATCCTTCAAAAAGAGAGGAGCAAGTGCAAGAGAGATGCTAAAAAGATCTACAAAAGAAACCTAGACATCCAAACAACATCTAATGTGATTTTATGACTTCTCATGCTAGAGATTGGTTGAATACCTTTTTGCATTACAACATGTAAACTATGACACTACACAGCAAACTCAGGGAGAAAAAACTCGACATACGCATAAAGCATGAGGAAAAAAGTAAAATAAAGAAAATTTTACAATAACCACAAAAAAAATATATCGTATGGATCACCTCAGTGAGCTCCTTCTCCATGTCAACATATTCAGCATTTCCAGGATCATCAACCAAAAGCTGTCTGACCTGCCATACATATGAGAAAAGTCATTACTCATTACCCAAGATCAATGCGTATGCCACGATAAGTACATTGAGCCTACATGACCACACATATTTGGTTTGCGGATTCAATTTGGAATTAGAAAGGGACATAACCGAAGAAGAGAACATTACTAAAAGGGAAGAAAAGCAGTCTTCCAATCACATACCACTAGAAAAATAAAATACCATAATGATTCCACAACCTAAAAGCTAGATAGCTTGGAAAATACTCCAAAAACTTCAAAAGTAAATTCCCTTTTCATTGACCTTTCTTGAGATTTTTGGACTAACTACAAGCATACCCACTTGGTTAGAAAAATAAGCAAATATCTCCCCTAGAAAGATACCAATATCAACCTCTGACTATAACAAAACAAAACCTAAGGCTAGATTAACAAAATTTTCCTAGATTTTTCTCTAGTGTACATATCAACTAGATAACAGACTCATTGAATTGAACCTAGTGGACAATTGAACATAAATTTACTTAAGAACTCTCAGCCTAAACATATCAAACAAGGCTCACAAGCATACAAAACAAACACAAAAGGAATCCCACAACAGCAGAGTTAAAAAAAAAAAAAAAAAAACTACATATACAAAACACTAATTTAAACATATTAAAAAGTAACCTAGCTAAACATTCATTATTAAACCCTTAATTAGTCAATTAGTAAAATTGCCCTTTTCTAAAAAAACTTAAAACCCTAAACCCCATACGCAAATTGATGATTACCCATTACATAATTTACAAAACTGAGCCAAGAAATGCAATCACAATTAAAAATTGATAACAATCACGAATTGAAAAAAAAAAAAAAAGTAGAAGTACCTGTTGAAGTTGATCTTTATACGTAGAAAGATTTGAAAAGAGCTCTTCAATGCTCAGCTCTTCTCCTCCTTGCATTTTCTTTTAATTTTTTTTTTCAAGTCTATGAATTGAAGTAAAGAGAAATAAAAAATTCACAACATAGAGAAAAAGAAAAGAAGAGATGTAAACTAGAAGGAGAGGAACCGAGTCGCGTCCCGAAACCCTTTTATTTTTGTTTATCTTAATTCAAAAAGGTTGGGCCGGATCCAACCTGTCATTAAGGCCCAATTGACCTTACATTTGGCCCAATATGAAACACGTGTGGAACACTTATCATAATGCGAATACAACAAAGTCAGTACTTTTAACACAGCACAAAGACGACAATATTACCACTAATGTAAAATATGAAATGACATATATTATAAGTTATATATAAACCACAATGTCATTTTCTTGCTCCTAAATGGATCTTTCTATTTTTTTTGGTTTATGCTCTACTTCGAATAAGGATTTGCTCAATTTTCATTTTGACACACACACACACACACACACATATATATATATATACATGTATGTATGTATGTATGTATGTATGTATCTTATTAATTATACCACAAAAAAAGGGTATTGTATAGTCAATAGTTTATTGCCACAGTAGAGGGCTGAAACGATGAAGATTGATGATGACAGTAGCCAAACTATATGTTCACAAGGGATAGACAATTAAACTTGATCCGATCTTACCTAATTTATTCAGGTTAACATCGCGTCAGTCATTGCATAAAACCAAAGTCGGGATGGGATGGGGTAACCTGACGGGTATTGGGTTGAGATCGGATTACCTGAAACCAACCTGACCCAACCACATTAATAAAATAAAATAAAATTTTATAAACTCAATTTGACCTCATGAAATCAACTCGACCATGTTGCATTGAGTCGGGTTCCTTCATCAGCATAACTCGATCTCTGGGTGAATTTTTCAAACCCGATCATCAAACATGACCCGACCCGTTGGATGCCTACCTCCTAATGTTCATTATATATTATTAAATGCCCAAAAATTGAAGATATTAGTTCAGTGATGCCAAAGATAATGGTGTTGAGAAGCTATGTAATATAGTGTAATCATAAGTTGACATGCATCGATTTGTCTAGTGTTGTAACATCACCCCCGGACACGGGGCCAGGTTAGGGCTGCCCGCAGGCCCCTAGGGCATGTCACACGGGGCTCAACCGCTCTCTCGACCCACCGGCCCTAGTGTGTTGACCCCAAGACCCACCATACTAGGTGGCATACCCCTTTAACGTACTGTCCGCTTTGGGCCCAATGGCCCGCACGACTTTGCTCTCCACTGAGACGCGTCCCCCACTCGAACTTGAGACCTCAAAGAGAATCTCAGTTCAACATGAGTACCACTTGAGCTATGTAACACCTCCCTCGGACACCGGGCCAATTAACACCTCCCTGCAGGCCCCTAGAGCAAAGTCACAGGCCCACTCCTCAGCCGACTAGCTCAAGTGGTACTCATGTTGAACTGAGATTCTCTTTGAGATCTGAGGTTCGAGTGGGGGACACGTCTCAATGGAGAGTAAAGCTGTGCAGGCCGTTGGGCCCAAAGCGGACAATATAGTGAGGTTCATGCCCCATGGTGAGGGCGTAATCTGGCCAACCTAGTTAGCCCAGGTGTGCGACTAGGGAGTGGGCCTGTGACATGCTCTAGGGGCCTGCGGGCAGCCCTAACCCGACCCGATGTCCGGAGAGGTGTTACAAGTATAATACTGATCGAATCAGAAGTTGAACTGCTATAGTTATAAGGTCAAAATTAAAATTTAGAATTCATAATTACTAATTTCAATTTGATCGAAGATCAACTGTTTTAGTTGATATATTTGGTCATTTAGTGCAATATTTATCATAATCGATTTGATATCAATTGCCATTTATACATCGTTAACAATTGAAAAGCCTTGACAATAGTTCCATGGAGCTGAATATTCTGCAGTTCTCAAGTACACTTATATTTGGACAGATTCCTAAGCCAAAACTTCGAAATTAACACAACATGATTGGACATATGATACATAAGATAACACACACTAAATTAAAATAGATTTTTTTTTTTTTTTATCTATTTGCTTGTACTCGAGTAAGATAATTTGTTAGATATATTGTTGTCTTTAAATTATGTTCAATCAACAAGAAAGTAAGCGGATGGGATTCAAAGTGAACAAAGCAATAAAGTTCTTGATTCACCTAAAACACTAAACTATATATTTCTTTTGATCTATTTAGCATATATATGTTTGTTTCTTTACCCTTTTCACTTTTTTACACATAGTGCTGGTTATAGTGGTGAAAGCTATTATCAAGTTGATGACTAGAAGGATGGAACTCCATGAGTTGGGTAAAGAATTTTGTTTATGTGGGGGATGCAATGCCATTCTTTTAGCCAACATTTTCATTGATAATTAGCCAATGGTTTGATGAGAATAGCAATTTAGGAAGCAATAGTGAAAGGATATCTAATTGCAAAGGAGGGGGCCTATCATATAGGTAGCTCCAACAAGACGACATGTTTGAGACATGTTTCTCAAATCTCAGTAGAAAGTTTTGTGATTTTGTCAATAGAAACAACTGAATGGAAACAACTTCTCTTGTAGGTTTTTGAAATGAAATCATCTCTCTCTCTCTTACTTTCAAAATGTATATTATTGTTTTTTTCTTTTTGACTTTATAGATGGAGGCTTGATTATGTTCCATATACATGCATCACATCAAAAAGGGTAGCTAGACATTGCAAGATTTTCGTCCAGAGATGACCCTTCCTTCAACTAAGAAAGCACCAGTACGATTCCACCACTTTCATCTATGTATATTTATTCCTTTTCAGTCGTTCTCCAGAAAGTGCAATAGGGTCTCTAGTTCGTGACAGAGACAATAAAATTGATGTAAAGACAACGGGAAAATGAAATATAGAAGGAGAATACATTGAATCTTGTAAATGGGTTTAGACCTAATACGTCCTTGGGACCCTTCAAAAAGTTCATCTTCTCTCTTTAGCCGTAAATTATTATTTCAAAAATTAATTGTAGAAATAAATTGTTAATATAGCATAACTCTTTATTTACTCAAGAGTTTTAAGCGATTTTTAAAAAATTTTGTACCAATTAATTTTAAAAAATGTATAATATCATATCATATCATATATACGTTACGTTTGTTTCAAAATCATACATAGATTCGTTCCTAAAGGACAATTATAAGTCTGAATTGTTAAGTACAATTGTTATGAGAATTAATGGAATGATGTTTTGTCGGTCGGTAAGCCTCTCAATTTTTGCAACTTATTAAAAGATCAATTGATTTAAACTTTAACACATTAAATCAACTAACAAGTACATTTATATATATAGTTAATTCATCAACTGATAAAGTCGAGAGACAAGACAAGGACCTTAATGACAAAGGATGATCAATTAATATTTAACATAGGGTACATGCATGTAGCTAGTTTCCCACTACAAGGTGTACCTTGGGGCATATTTTTCTGTATTTCTGTATACTTCTAACATGATTGACCAATTTCTTGTAGTTTCCTTAATTAATTATATGTAAAACTACTGATATTAATTGATGAGAACATTTGATTGATTTGATATCATTAACTTTAAGGTATGTTTTCATCTCCAATAGTGGCTTTTGGATTGAAGTTCTCCCCGTGTTTGATCTGTTCCTGATTATGCGGCTGTGTGCTTAATGGAGATGAGTTGCGAGAATGCCATCTAGCCCAAAACAGATAGTTGAAGAAGTTGAGGAGGCTGAGGACTGCCAGCATCCAGTAGAAAAGATCTAGCCTGTCTTTGTTGAGATCATTTTCACTGAGCCAGCCACCATTTGAAGAGCTTGAACTGATCTTATTCACCATGGAAACCAGCAATGAGCTTAAGTAGAAACCAAATGAGTATGAGCAATATGTTATGGCTGTCAAGAATGCTTGCATCCCTTTTAGAGATTGTTTGTAGAAGAACTCAATGAGTCCAACTGCTGTGAGCATTTCTGATAATCCAAAAATCAAGAATTGTGGGGTGATCCAAAAGATGGAAATGATTTTGCCTGAATCCAAGGCTGAGTCCCTTCTCTTCTTCTCCATAAGGGCAGCTGAAACCATTGAAAATGTTGCAAAAAAGAGGCCAATGCCTATTCTTTGCAAGGGGGATATGCCAGATTCATGGCCTGTGAATTTTCTTACAAAAGGGACAAAGAAAGTATCGTAGAGAGGGACCAGAAAGATGAGAATAATGTAAGGAATGGATTGGAGGGAAGCTGGAGGAATATGGAAGGATTTGGTGAGTTGAGTGTTCATGGCACTTCCTTGCTGGACTGAGAATGTTTGGAGTTGAGCCAAAATGGTGTTGAAAACAATGGTGCAAGCAAAGATTGGCAAAACTGATAGCAGGACTTTGACTTGCTCTACTTGGGTGACACTGCATAATCTCCAAGGGCTCTCCTTTGTGTTAGTCCCATCTTGAACTTTGATGCAGGCCTTGTCCAGGAATCTGAACAAATTAAGTAAATGAAATTGGGTCTAAGAATTCCAAAAAATTAAAAAAAGATAAAAATTAAGAAAGATTTGCAAATTATTAATTACCTGAACCGTGGTGTTTGAAGAACCAAGTTGGCAGCAGAGCCAGATGGCATGGAGAGGCTTGGCACATTGGTTTGGCTAATTCCATGAAGCATCTGTGGGTTAGATGGGCAGATTTGCTTTCTTTTTAATATGGCTGCCACAAAAACCTGAAAAATAATGCAGAAAAGAATTGTTAAGAAAATATAATAATTGAAGTGAATGATCCATTGTGGATAAAAATTATTCTACGCCAACATGATACAATAGAGAACAAACTTTTCTATGACAATGAGTCAGCAGACAGCTTTATGTTTATTATTTGCTTGCGTAACCTTATATTATTAAACTATACTTTTTTTAATTAATTTCTAACTAACATAAGCAAACAAATTTGTTTAACTAATCAGCCAAATTAAAACATATACAAAATAGATACTAGTTTATAATATTAATATTCTGTCTTGATCATATGAAATCATAATCATAATGATGGAGAAGGAAGATTCTCTAAGAAATTAATTTGAAGCACTAAAGGGTTGTTAATCAATTACTTGAGCAATGGGGGTGAAAATGCTGCCTTGAGGGGGCTTGTTCCTGTAATATAGAGTGCCAGAAACCAAGCTGATCAAGCCCATTGCCATGACAGCTGCAGAGACCCCAAAGCCAACATCCATCCCGGAATGAGTTTGGATCCACACAAGAATTGTTAGGGCAACCAGCTCACCCAAAGAGAAGGCAAAATAGGCAGCATTGAAGTAGGTGGAGAGCTTCTTGGACTGCTTGGTGTTGCTCTGATCAAACTGGTCAGCACCATGAGCAATCATGTTGGGTTTAACACATCCACTCCCTAGTGCCACTAAGTACAGTGCCAAAAAGAATATCAAGGCCTTGAAACCTTTTGCTTCTGCACAATTTTCTCCATCAGTGATCATGTTGCATTGAGGAGGCTTTAATTGGGGAAGGTGAGCTTGGACTGATAGTAATATAAAACCCTGAATTTTTTTTTTTAACACAATTAAAAAAGTTAAATCAATGAATGAGCTAGCTACCTAGCTAGCTTTTCCATAAAGTAAATATTTGAGAGGGAAAACTCACAGAAAGTTCCACAAAACCAAAGATGAGCATGGTCCAGAAGCTCCCAAGATAAGAGTCTGAGAGGTAGCCACCAAGAAGGGCCAAGATAAAGATAGTTCCAACAAAGTTTGTCACGATGTTAGCCGACCTTGACAGCGAATAGTGCATCTCGTTTATCACATACGTTATAAGATTGTTCCCTACTGCAGCAATGGCCATTATCTCAAACGCTTGAAGCCCTGACAATAATATTACACAATATACACTCTCAAGAAAACGTATAATAATTTTATAAAGAGAGAGTGGACAACATAATGAGATAGCAGAGAGAGTTTAATTAATCCATTGTTCTATAATGTTAACTTTTACTCAATGTGGTGAGTAAAATATTGAACAATTAATCCCTTTATTTTCACCACCAAGTATATATAAATACCTTCTACCCACTTTGATAAAATAATAATAATTACAATTAATAATAGAATAAATTCAGAAAACAAGGGGCAATTGTTTGGACAACAAAGTCTAAGATCATAAAAGTATCTTGGGTTTCCAACCCTAGCTGCATCAGAATCTGAAGACTTTTGGAGTGACTTTCATGTCAAAAGTTGTGAGTTGAAATTTACCAACTAGGCTGGCCTCTTGTTCATCTTAAATAATTCTCAAGAGCTGTACATATATGAATAGTAATATTAATAGCTATACAAAAATAGGGTAAGGACAAAAGCTAGCTATTGTTATTAGAGAAAACAACTTTGCAAATCTCTCAAGCCAAAGAAGCTAGCTAGCTAGTCTCAATTTTAATCTAGCAATATTCAACAAAAATTAGGTTCATATATAACAATAACATTAACAGTCAAGAATAGATAAATATATATGAAGATAGAAATATAAACATATAGACAACAAGAGCAGGAGATGTGTATATATATATATATATACCAAGAACAAATACAGCAGCTTTCATTCCACCATGCTTGCTAGGGTTGAAGGGTCTGCCTCTCCAATCAACGGTGGTATCTTCTACCATCACCACCCCTTTGTCATTCTGTCTTCTTGCTCCCATTTCCATTTCTGTCTCTTCCTTCACTTTGCACGTCTCTTCTCTCTCTCTCTCTCTCTCTCTCTCTCTCTCTCTCTCTCTCTTTCTCTGACTAGAGAGAAAGAAATGAAGACAGGAACTTGTTAAGAATATGAAGTGGTTGCAATTGTTGTCTTACTCTCTCTATGCTGAAGCTGAGGCAAGTGGGTGTCTCAATTTATAAGCCCCAAGCCAGGCTTACCAGAATTCCCAGCAACTTCAAACTCCATGAGAAAATCAAGCCCCACATGTACTACAAACCACGTGGATAACACTTGTAGCAGATAAAAGTATACAATTTTTTTTCTATCTCATTTATTTATACTTATATATTTGATTTTGGGGCATTTGAATTGAAGTGTGTAGTCTCCATTTATTAAATGAAGGGTGTATGTGAATATTAATATTTTGGGTTGGTTAGAATTGACATAGAGAGAGTTTTCCTTTTTGGCTTTTTTCTCTCCTCTTTGGTGGCCCATGCCCATTTATGTCTTCTTTCCTAGTAATATTCATTGCATTATTTATTGCCATATTATAAAGTTGAATAATAAAATAACATTTATTTCACAACTAAATTTAAACATGAAGAATTTAACATACACATAATAATATTAATTAAAATAATAACTTGCATTACTTTCTTTCGTTTCTGTTTTGATTTAGAATGTTTGGATAGAGAAAGAGAAAAATAGGGCTTACAAAAATTATTCTCCAAAGTGCATGGATAGAGTACAAATGTAAAAGCGAAAAACCTCCCAACACTTATAGTTTTGGTTAATACAATCATACCTTTCATAGGGTATCTTTTCTTGACATGATATTTCCATTAATTTGTGACAACTCATGTGGAGAGAAGATCCTATTCTCACAAATAATTTTAACATGTAGCACAAACAAATATATTGAAATAACCAATACAAAACAAAAAGGGAATTTTTATTGAGCCAATTGAATCTATCAAATCTTCTTAAGGACCACAGTGAGCATGCATATAAACATAGATAACTACTTGGTCACTAAAGAATGCCCCACCATTTTCAGCCGTTGATGAGTTGTTTTAATGTTTATATCGAGTAGAGAAGTTAATGATATGATAGCTCTTCATCAACTTTTGTCTCGACACTACCAAGTCACACGAAACCTAAGAAACTATATAAGCAATATATATATATATATATACACACACACACAATAATGTTGCCCTTATTTCTTGATATATTTAAGTCCACAAGCATACATACACGTTCTGTGTGTTTTCGTTTTCTTTGCATTTTCATCTCATAATAATTTATACGATAGATTCTTTGCATTCCTTTGTCCCATTCATATAGTACATCCAAAAAAAATTTGATAGTTTATTTGTACCTAGATATCTTGCCATCAAAAACTCACAAACCCACATGCAAATTATGCATTAACAAAGGATCGATCAATGTTTAATTGTTTCAATTTAATTAAAGCAAGTGGCATTTAAAATATTATTTCATCTTAAAATTGTTTTGAAACGTTGCTAAAACCCTAAAAAAGTGAGAGAGAGAGAGAGAGAGAGATTATATCTACAATTGCCATTAAATTATTGGTAAAATTAAGTGGTCAGCTTCCACTACATTTACGAAGTGAAAATTAATGTAAATTTAACCAATCTTTATGCGACTACATGGGTTATAGTTGAATTTTAGAGTCCTGTAAACATTATATAGTTCTTTAATTAAATTGTGTAGTTGAAGTTAAAAACATCTTATAAGTCAAAGAAATTGTATATATTTATATATAAACTTCATTGAGAAGCACCAGGCGCCAAGCATTTTCACAGAAAGTGAATGTGATACTGACCAACAAAAAACACTTGCTAATTATTAATTATAAAAGTAAAAAAAGTCCTTTGCACAATTGATGAAATGCATTAACAAAATTTTTCTCAAAGAGCATTGGCGTCAGTGAGGATATGCCGTCAAGGAGGAGATCATGGGGCCTTCACTGCACTTAGTAAAACAAGAATAATGAGTTTATTGGAAATTAATTATTAAAAATAGATAATAGGGCAACGTAGTGATAAGGGTACTTACTGATGTATAGTGAGATGTAGGTAAAAACAAAGACAAGGAAACTAAGTCAAAAAGTTGTCTGTCTTTAGCAACAAAAGCAATAGATAAATATTGCATTCTGTTTCTTATATATCCACAGTAGACTTGGATAAACAAATACAGTAAATCTGATAATTATGGAAGACATGAATATCGGCCACAAAAGGCCACTTTGCTTGTGAATGAATGGTAGCATTTTATATTGTTTATATAGAATCACTTTGCATATGGAGAGTTTCTTGTTTTATAAGGGAAATTAAAAAGTTTTTGTTAATCGAGTGATTGTCCAACTAAGATAATTTATTTCGAGAATCATATACCAATTAGTATACATGATCGATTTAATGAATTCCATCTTTATTTCACAAATATCACATTTACCAGACACATCACTTGATATGTGATTTTGAATAATTTTTTTAAAAGGAGTAGTAATATTCTTACAGACTTTGAAGGATAAGAAAAGTAAACTTATATATATAGTATGTATTTATAAGAAAAAGTAAGATTAGAGAATTTTTTTCCTTAGGAAAATCATATAAATAGGCAAGTGAGTGACCCCAATTGTCTTCTTCCTAAAACAACATAATGACTTGTTTTTCTTAAAGTGAAGCACCAATTCACCATGTCTACATATAGGTGTAATTTTCGGTATTAGACAACAATAATTTTTATAGTATTCATCAAAGTTTTGGAGAAAATATAGAGAACACCATTTTCAACTAAAAACGAATCCATTAATCACATGTAAATGAAAGCTCTATTATCTTAGTCGTTCAATAATAAAATCAAAATAATTCTGGAATGTCCCTAAATATTACACCATACAAATTTCATAAACTCATTTTCTTGAAGTAGTGACATATAAAATAACAAATAATCTCTTACTTTTTTTAAGAGAAAGAAAAGTTTCTTTCTTATATGAGAAATTATATATTTTTATCATTTTTTTTTATCCATCTTTCGATCTTCTCTTGAGTGTTTACACGTATGAAATGTCTCTTATAATAAGAAGTAGAATTCTTGGGAAATTATTGAACTTGTAACTAAACATGTGGCAGTAAGCTACTGGTTTGTCGGCAAGAAAGGTCAATGTATTATTGAAGTGCATGCCAACTTTGGCAAGGATGATGTATGTTATGCTCTAATTTTGAAGTACACAAACGAAAGATGGTGTTGAGGGTGAGAACAAAGCGGGAGACAAAGTGGAGACAAACCCATTTCGATCCTAAGTGGATCGCATTAAAATACAATTGTAGGTCCAAGAGTAATCCTATGCATAGACAACAAATTTCCTCATCACCCAATTTAAGATTGCCATGTGTTCTCTTCATCATCCTTTCATTGTTGTGACACTAACGCTAAGTCAAAATCTTTAATATCGCAATCCCATATTGAAAGAAGCTAGATTGCCCATCTTATCTCATACTTGCAAGAGGGCTTGTATTGCTAAAAGCTAGACGAAAAATTTTGACTAAGAGTTTGGTGAATAAGCTAAGCACTGTTCTCTTTTCTCAAATATTTGAAGATGAACAGATGATATCACATGATGAATTCTGAAGTTGATGATATGATTAGCATATTTAAAAAAAAATTAATTCATGGATTTTAAGGACCAAACTGACGAATGATCGATCATTTGTGATTAAATAATGACTCTCAATCAAATTCATTTAAATGGTTGGAGTTGATCGATCCTTTGACCTGTCGACTCTTTTGTTTCTAATAATATGAATTCTAAAAGTAGATTGTGTGGTGATTTTTGGGGCTACAATTGATGTTGTTCTTTTGATACCATTAAAAGTATTAATAATAGAGAGAAATAGATAAATCTGGACCCGTTGGGTCACTATAGCTCTGATACCATATTAAGTTTGTCACTTTCTTAAAAACTCAAGCTTATAGGTGTTTACTTAACTTGAATATTTAAGCCTCTAATAACTTTAACTTTTATAATTAAAAAAAATATATCATTAATCTTAGATATGAAAATTAACAATGATCGATCACGGAAACAGGACAAAGCTGAATTTGAAGCAACCCCATTTGAAAAATAGGTATAAATAAATGTTATTCATAATAAATACTAATACAAGTAATGCCTAGTACTCTTGATCGAGGAATCTTGCGTCAATTGAATTCAAAATTGATTACGACTTCCATTACTGATTAATTCAACTTTTGTGCTTCATTTTCTACGCTATGATATTATAATTAAATGTGCTTATACGCTCCCTTTGTTTGTATACCTCTTGAGACTGCTTTGATCGTTGACCAAACAGAGCTATATGTGGTCATGGATGACTAGTTTGAAGTCTTGGCCTTCTTTTCCACGTATGCAAGCTGAGAGATCTCGATATACTTGGTTTAATTTCAGGGATGGACATGTGTTATTATGTCCACTTTTGGTGGCTTTCTCTGTGCATACATATGCACAACAATGAATTTCAACCCAAAATATAAGTATATATATAGAAGTCAATTAAATTTGGCCACGGAAACAATCCACATTTTAAAAAAGCCAATTTCTCGACCAATAACTTCATTCAAAGCATGCATCAAACCATTTTTTCAGAACCCTCTTTACTATTTTATTTAAAGAAGTCAAAAAAGCTACATAGATAAGTTGGTSGTTGGGCACTTCATTGGGCTCTACCTCTTATTTTTTATTCTTTTGCAGGGATTTTCCTTCCACTTACTTCCCCCTTTTCTTTTCTCCTTCTCTGTTCACATCTCCTAGCTACAAAATTACGCAATATAATATCGATATAATAAAAAGTTCAATTACTACCTCTTTAGAACATATGGGTTACCATATTTATAATCTAGTTATATATATAAAGACAAATTAAAACCCTAGTACTTTGCAATTTGGATTATGTTGAAAATCGCAACACTTGGCTCTCTTGTTTTATCACATATAATATAGTGGAGTCCATCCTCATCTCATCATCTTCTTCAATCTTGTACAATTTTGACTTGCTTTATAAATATGCTGCATATCTTCATTGGTTTACCGATATATTAATAAAGATTTGTAGCAATTATTACTTCATAAGCTTTTCATATACCGACTACAAACAATGGCCTTCATCTTCCTGTTTTTTTTTTTTTTTTTTTTTTTTTTTTTTTTTTTTTTTTGACATAAATTTAGGTCAAAGGCATGCATATACTTATCTTATTCTATATAATCAAAGCCATTTTAGTCAGGTGTGATTGCTATATGCGTATATGGCCTGACTTCCAGGTGACCTTTTCTTCACAGACCAAATTTCAGTTTTCACGTGTAGAAGAGGTGGTTGTAGGTAGGCAAGAGCAATAAAGCAATTCATAATAATAATTTTTTTTTTAATTATTCGGTTACGCAACACTTATGTAAAACGTTTTAGCAACATTTCCAAGTTTAGAAACGTATGATCATATTTGCATGACAAGAAAATATTATTTGTTAATCGTTCGATCGAATTAAACTGAGAAATAGGCTGTCATTACTCATTAAATCCTTGCATAGACTGTGAAAACCACTCGCTGATTAGATGAAGGTTTATAACTTGTTTTTGCTTCATCTATCCATGCTTTCCCTTTTTGACATATATTGGCAAGAAGAATATGAAGGTGTCCGGAAGAATAGCATATCCTATAAAGGTCTTGCAAGGTAAATGATAAAAGGTTTAGACTAAGATTAAATTTTTTTATACTAATCTTCATGCGATCGAGATTATCACTTTCATGTTTATAACTGAAGAGAGGAGTTGATAATTAAAATAAGGGTAGTCTTAATGTGTATTTTGAAATATATATACATATCATGAAGATTGTATAATACCTCTTGAAGATTATATTCAATGATTAAAAATTTATAGGAAAAAAAAAAGTAATTTTTGAATAAAAAATTATTGAATGAGTGTCAATACGATTTTATAGTGAAAGTACATCGACCTTAAAAAATATTATATGGTGTTCAAGGTCATAATATATGTTCTTAAGTTAAAATGTTAAGACTACCATTGAAATAATTAGAGTTAAAATGGGCGACGAAATTAGTCTCCAAGTGGTCAATAAAAAAATTTAAGAGGATAAGTGTAGATGGAAATGTGCCTACATTTGACTGTTAACGATTTCTTAATGAATTCTTTTGTGGCCATGCTTATTAAGTACAAAATTAAAGCATGAAATGACAAATTAATCTAATTGACAACCATATATCATATGCTTCTTCTTCTTCATCAAAAAGTCCAATTCAATCAATTATATGCTTTATTCCTCTAAAAATTCATTATTTATTGTCAACGCCAGCTTGCCGATGAAAAACCAGAATGTGGGTAGCTAGGCATGCAATGCAAGGAAAGTAAGTCAATAAATGGGAAGAAATTAAAGCTTGGTGTGGTGTGGATTATTTTAAATCGATTGATCTATACTTGGCATTATTGACTTTGTCAACTTGTAGTAGATAATGCAACGATTTCAAAACCCTTTGACATATATAAAAGTTGCCCTAGCGTTAAATATGCTAAGTGGAAACTTTACTTATTGCGCCAAACCCAAAGGTTATAATCGAACCCAAGTTGAAAATCCTGAGGTAATCATAGTTCTCAATAGTAAATTATATTTACCACTATACATTCCAAAACAAAAAATACATATTATTTTGGAAATAAGATGTGAAAAAAAAAAAAAAAAAACAAAACAAATGCCGACAATTAAAGAAACTCTAGGAGTCGG
>JANKKB010019283.1:10841-62131 GCA_026225775.1 Bursera palmeri
TTTAACAAAAAAAAAAAAAAAAAAAAACCAATCTTTCATCATAAAAATCAATCAACAAAAGTGTCGCTTACCCGGTTACAGATTCAATTAAAAAAAATCGAAATCGAGTTCCCAGATCTTTAAAAAAAAAAAAAAGTAAAACACAAACAAGCATACCTCGGGACCGGCGTCAGCCCAGGCGAGTTCGGAGGTGAAGCGGACGACGGCGAGCGCGGGATCTTCTTCGGAGGTCGGGACAACGGTCGTCATCTCTAGCTGTTGATAATGCTCTCAACGACGGCGTGTCCGGAACGATGGCGTTCTTGTGGTGGCAGCCGAGAGCGAGAGAAAGAGAGTGAAAAACCCTAACTAGGATCCTTTTAGTGTAACAAGCCTAGAAGCTTTCTGATATTATAGACGCTTATTACCGTCTATAAATTTAAAATTTTTGATCGTCCAAGATTTGAGGCTCCGTCCAAGGTTTTTTCTATAGAATAATACTACTTTTTTAAATATTTTTTTTATTTTTATAAGAAATTGATTATAAAGAAAATAAGTTAAATAATAATACATATTAGGATGCATACCGAGTTTATCAAATTTTATTGTAAAATCTTATTTAAACTATATCTTCAAGCTTTTTTATTATTATTATTTTTTTAATGAAGGAACTATTCTGTCTCTATTTTAATTAGGAATGTAAAAGTATAGGATCATGCTTTACATGCCAATAATAGAATCAAACTATATTTAATTATTTGCATGTTAATATGAATTTTCATTATATTAAATTAAATTAAATTACAAAGAGGAACCCACTTAGCACCAACTCTTTAGAGTTTGATTGAGAGATTAATTGATGGGATTGTAATAGAAATCAATTTCACAAGATATTAAGAGAATTAGTACTTTCCTTTTTAGAAAAATAAGAAAACTTTTAGCTTAATGATTTCATAGAATTCTTATTTTTTTAGAACCAGTTCCTGATTATAAAATATAAGAAAAATAACTTATATACCCCTATTATATAGCCTAAGTAACACTACCATCCTTATCGATTTTTTAATGGCACCAGGCAGCTCCCACTTTCATGATTCCAATACTATAATATAACCTAAATAACACTGTCATCTTAGTAAAATATTTTAGTGACATTGAGGATGGTGGTATTACTTTCGATCAGTGATCTAAAAGGCAGCCGAGACTAATCCCTAGGCGGAGGGGTGTCATCGAGAAAAGGGGTAGGCACCGACTCTAGGCGGTCGATAGACTGGGTAGTGTCGATCGGCGAGTTTGTGATTGGGCTGGAGTAGGCGACAAGATGGAAGCGAGGTAGCAGTGTCGATCGGCGGCTTCGCGATTGGGCAGCGGTAGGCAAAGCGCTGGATCGGCGGTGGGGAGTTAAGATTTTTATTTTTGTTTTTCAAATGAACACCTAAATGACATCGTTTTTGGTATATTTAAGTTTGTTTTTATATGCCCAAAACGACGTCGTTTGAGGGTGTGGTACAACTTAATTTTTTTAAAAGCTAACATTTTAGTTTCTAACCTTTAACCCCCAAAATATTCTTTAACCCCAACTTTCTATAAATTCTCTTAACCCCCCAAACCTTTAACCTTTAACCTAATTTCTAAACCCCGCCTAATCCCGGGCTACCGCCCTAAAAGCGCCTAGGGCCTTTTAGTACACTGCTTTCGATATATCATGGAGGTATATATATAATTTTTATTTGTAAATTGTTAATATCATCAAACAGAACCATGAAAGTGGGGATTGAGTATTACTAAAAAATCAATAGGCGTGGTGATGATACTTAAACTATACTGGGTTTCCCTAAAATATAGTAAAGTAGTTTATGTAAATCTTCAACCAATCTTTTCACTATTTGAACGCTTCCCAGATTGGCAGTGAGAAATTTACTCACAGATACAAACAAATCAGTGAAAGAATTAGTGTCATTACACGCTTGCATTAAACAATAAAATTCACAGCTAAATATGCCCAATTACAAGGGAACACAAACAATACACTGCACTTCATCTCCAGGAAATGCTAAACGATGAATGATGTGTGCCAATGCTTAGTGAATAATGCCATCCGTGCATTCTTATGGACCAAATTATCAGTTTCCACCACCACCACCACCAAAGAGATAGCCCAGTGAAGATCCACCGCCAGGGGCAGCATGAACTTTGGTCGATGGCCGATCCTGCATCCCCATATACAAACCCATTAACAGATGCTTCACAATCAAATTGCTAACTCATAGAAACGAATATCTAAATATTATTCAAAGCATGCAATCTCTAGAATACTTTTATTGAACCTCTTTGGGCTTGTAAACTAAATTAAAAAGGCCAAGTTTGAAATTTTCTATTTCCTGTCTTCAGGCTAGTACTGTACCGTGATAAAGTTGCCACAGTTCTGCCCATCCGCACGATAGTAGTTGTTTGTACGATTTCCAGGAATGCCCGCTGGAATCTCCTTATTAATTGGTTTCAGAGTAACAGAAGGCTTCTGATTAGGCACATCATTAGCAGCTTCCCCCTTATTCTTTGGAGCCTGCCCTGTATTGGTTGTCTCTCCATTTCCAAACAGGTAACCCAAAGAACTTTGTCCACCACCCGCACTCACCCCACGACCCATTCTTGCTCGCTCCTTAATTTTATAAGAACACTAGATCCTGCACATAATTTTACAGATTCATAAATTGAAACTTCAAAAATCATGCATCAAATCCATATCACGAGCAACAGACAAAAGCATAAGCAATGTTTCAACCCATGAACCAGGTAAAGTTAATATAATTACACTAGCATTGCACATCTTCAACACAATTATTACAAGAATTTCCTCAACTTCTACCTTCTGATTAAATACAACAAATCCGCGGAACATTCCCTACTTTATCATCTTCCTCAACAAGAAAAAATTCTTACCAAACATTGTCCAAAATGGACCACATCAAGGCAACAAAATCAATATATTGCAAAAACCAATGTGATCCCTAATTCATTATCTCCAACTCTCAATCAGACGCCCCAGAATCGCCTATATTCCTTCTCTCCGTTAACAAGCTAAAAAAAAACTCGACTAGATCCACCACATTAACATGTTATATACAACAAACTGCAACAAGAAGAAATCCCAGAACTCAAAGCATCTGATCAGCAGCACATCACATGCAATGGAATCTGAAGCTAATGAGAAGGGCATTGCTTACTACTTACCTTTTGTTCGAGGAGCAAAGCAAAACTTGAAGCAAGGAGGAGATGGAGGGCTCTCAAGAAAGCAAAAAGGTATATATAGGAGATAGGGAAACTGATTAACTTAAAAATGATTAAGAAAATGCTAATTATGGAAAGAGTGTACGTTGGAACTAGATTTAGTTTGAGTTTAGTTTGACGTTGTCAATGCCTGAGCTGGCTTTACTTTTGTTAAGCCATCGGCAGTTGATGTCTCATTGTCTTGTTCGCAGTCCTGGGGATCACGTGTGGTTTTGTAGGATAAGTGAGGATGAGGTGCTGCGCGGGTCCATTGAGGTCATACTTCTGATTTGTTTAATTCTTTTACTGATCAATCGATCACGTAGACTAAAACAGAACCTTCTATCCTCTATGATTATTGATCATGAACATGTTATTTTATTGTATTAAACATTTATAAAACATTATAATAATTTTATAATATGCATTATTTTGTGATTCACTATCAATCAACTTCTAACCAATACGCAAGAAACCTTTCACCAACCAAACATCAACCAGCAAAGAAAATAAAATGATTCTCCTATTATGCGTGCTCTTAGCCCCCAAATTCCATCTTTATAATTGTTCAAGTTGAACATGGTGTACCCATGTGCCCAAATCCTATTGAGTTGCATCCAAGGTTCACGAAGCGATTGCTTCAATGGCAAACTAGAGAAGGAACTTCAGAACATTTTTTATGGGTACATTTACTTTCATCACAAAATGCTAGTCATCGAGCCATTCTTAAACATCAACATCATTAATGTCGAGTGCGTAATCGGATGGATAAGAGCTAAGAGTATTCAACATCAAAGATATGTTAGGTAATAGGTACTACAATCAGGTAGGCCATCCCTTTTAAAGTGATTGCTTTAATGGACATTCGAGAGCAGCTGCAGCTCTGGAAACGGGTAAGTGTATCTAGTCTGGAAAGCAGAGTGTGGTGTGTTGCTTTTTAATTGTAAAGAAGATTAGATGAGGAGAAAGGACATGAATTGAACAATTTGGTTGTAACGGAAATCTTGTGAAAAGAAAAATGGGAAATCATTTTCATAAGATTTTATTGTCTTAGCAACCAAAGCTACTACATTTATGAAAATGAATCAGAAGTAGTGTTGTGCAATTCATTATATTTTTGGGTTTCCTGACCTCTTGAGTGCAGAGATGAAAGGAATTGGTTGTGAGAAGAAACTAACTTAACCAGAAAATGGTTTAAACAACCAGTCCTACGGACCTACATGATGTCTTGTACACAAAGGCAATTGAATTGCTAATGTCTAGAGTCTAACCACAAAAGGCAGAAAAAAAAAAAATATATATATATATATATATGAAAAAGGAAAAAGAGAGAAAGAAATAATCTATTCCTTTATTGAGAAGCATCTCTTTTTAGTTTCTTATAAATTCAAGTGTTGAGAAAATAAAAAATAAAAAGCAAGGAAAAAATCCCATTATTGGCTTGAACGATTCAACTTGAAGGCATCAGGCTAGGCTTTAACCATAGGAGATATATAATCACATTCTACAAAAAGCTCTGTAGAGCGATTATGATCGCCAGCATAACCATGTTATAGACACCAATCTTGTGCAATAACGTATTTGATTCGTTAGATGATGCAGTAGATGCATTGGAGTGAAAAACAATGAAAATCAACGGCGAGCATGCACCAAGATAAGACTGAAGTTGTAAACCTTCACTAACAAAAATATAAATATCTCTTGCCGGAAAAAAAATGACCTGACAAAAAAAAATATGGACACATTTCATTCTGATACAGAATCTCTAATGATCTTTCTTCCAGATTTTGGCACCAGGGAATTTCTTATCGAATGTGCATGTACATTATCACTCAAAATTCGAGTATTCCTGTGCCATGTCAATGAAGCTCTAGAAAGGGACTTCTAAAAGCCCACCAGTTACCACTATTTCAGGTTGAAGGGATCTTTGAGATCTCTACTAATAACTTGTGCAGGGCTTGAGGCTTTGAGAAAAAAGGCGAGTGATCTGCACCTTTTAAACGAAATACCTGCTCCGGGGGACTTGAGTTTATCATGCTCTCCTGAAGCAAGATAGGTATTGCGCTATCTTCTGGAGTTTCTATATAAAAACGCCTCACAGATCCATATTTCATTTCAGAAAGAGAGAGCTTCTCTAAAACAGGAGCAAAGGGGATTGCCCTCATTGAAACAGATGCTAATGCAATATCCTGGACCACGAGAAGCATAGTAGAAATGGCAACAATGAGAAAAAGAGAAACAAAAATATATACAACCCAACAAAAATAGAGAGATAAGCAACATCAAAACTAAATTTCATTGATTTAATAAGAATACCTTCTAAGGCCCAAAAAAAAAAAAAAGTGACTCCTTCAAAATTGATGTCAATTCAAATAGCATAATGAATGATGTTAATATTTAAGCATCTCCGAAGATGCTTAACTTTATCTCTGATAACTTGTAAATGTAAAGTATCAACAAAGGCACAGGTGATATCTTCTATCTCTTATCAATCTTCATAAATAATGAGCAAGCAAAAACATGTTTGTCAAATCTATTTTATTTACATTAAATCTTCGTTTTTTTTTTTTTTTTTTTTTTTTTTTTTTGGNTCTTCGTTTTTTTTTTTTTTTTTTTTTTTTTGAGTGCATGGTTGTGTGGGTGTGACAGAGTAAAGGAATCAAATTCGTGCACACTTTTGTCTCTGTTTTGTATTAACCTAGGCAACTCAGAAATTTGAAGGTTCAAGCATACCTTTGCAGGACTTTGGTTGAATAACAAATCTTTCAACAATGACTTGTCTAGATCAATAGCAGTTGGAGGGTGATCATTCCCATTTGCATACAAAAAAATCTGAGCCTGTCGCATCAAATCATTTGAACCTGTCTGCAATGACTTTCAGCATCAGTCTTAGGATTTGAAGAAATTATTAACAGAAACATTCTTGAAAACCTGAGATTGGATAATTACAGTTTGGTGAAAAAGTAAAATGCTCAAGTGATTCCTTTTCCTATTCTTTTAAATTTTAAGATTTGGAACTTATTAAACAAAAATGATTGGAAAGGGGGACAAGCGATGCTTTACTCAAAGGAAAATAAAAAATAAATAAAATGAGATAAGCTCAACATCAACATCTTCCTTCAAAAGAAAGATGGTGAAAGTTAAACAGAAAACAAAGCCATAAATACATATAGAAGGCTTCCTAAATCTTGTAATCCATTCAAAACAAATAAGGATCCTAGCAGACCAATCATCCATGTAGTTGAGACATGATCAAGTGCGGGGCAAACCTGCTGGGTGAACATATCAAGAGTACTTTGTCCATTAGTTAACATTGCTGCAGCAATATAAACAGCCTTTGCGATTTTCAATGGAAACAACTCCATTGCATAGGATATACATGCACCACCAAAATCATGTCCCACCAATATCACCTGCACAATTTAACAAACAAAAACAGAGCAAAAAATTAATATTCCAAGGAAAATTCGTTTTACTAGATTATTTGAAATTTTGAATTTGACCAATAGGTCAAAATATAAACCCAAAGACATAAAGTTGAAAACATAATTAGTTTTCATGCAAAGAACATTCATTTCCTTATTAATAAATATTTCAACTATAGCTAATGAGATATGTACATATAATTATTTTAGATGGGACCAATATTTTGAATATAGTAACTGAGATCCATAAATAGCAATATTTCTAATGTAATCAACATTGGCAGTGGACTCTATTTGACTGTGATCAGTTATTTATGCATGTGAACTAAACTTCCATATAAGAATACGGCAGAACTTTAAACTTAACAACCCCAGTGCAAGTAAAAATTCATATCAGAGGAATAAGCTTAATCATGTCTGTTCATCCCTAGAGACATGAAGAACATGGCAGATGACCCTTTGTGAAGATTGCAGAGTTCAAAAGAATGCCATTACAGGAGCATGCAAACATCACCATTTCACCGTTCACAAACTGAAATTCAAAAACTTTGAGCAACTGAAGGAAGCCCTCACTTATACTAACTATTGATCAATTCATCAGTGCAATGGGAAAAAACTTCAACAATATTTAGCATTGCAACCAGTTCTCACAGTTTCCAGTATTCTACTGGAAAATCTCACTAACTCATTAAACAGAAAGCTAAAAGAGAGGCACATATGAAAAGAAAGAGAGCATAAAGATTAAATATAAGAACCTTCTCTCCATCACCAAGTTTTTCAAGAAAATCTGTAAGTGGCTTCACATATTGCGAAAGACTGGTAATGCCATTTGTATCAAATGAATGAATCCCTGAACCAGTTAAGTCTACGGCAGTAACTTTGAAACCACCTTCTTCTAAAAGTGCAATAGTTTTATACCAACACCAAGCACCAAAACCTCCTCCATGGACGAGGACAAAATGGTCGGTTTCAAGATCGTCAAGCTTTACATCCTGTTAAGTAGAGAAATAGTAAGGGACCTAACGGAGTTCAACAGTGAAAGCAAAAACAAAACAATGAAGGAATTCCAAAAGTTAAACTTAATCTTTCTTGATTGCCTTCTTTGTATCTAGCATTGCCTAAGATAAAGAGATGCGCAGTCCAGATATGCATCTAAATAAAGGCCCACAAAACATTAGCAAAATGACAGGAAATTTTGATAAAAAGATCAATTCTTATGCTCACCAAAGCTGAAATAAATCAACCAAGAAATTTTTGAACATTCTGCTCCTTGATATATTCATCGGAGGTCAAATGGATTGTAACATCACATTGGGTTGCAAGTTTAATTTCCATCATGGTGCAGGAGTCTACTGGGCAAGTTTCCTTGCTAAGACAGTTAAGAACCAATGTTCATTACAAAAAAATAGTTGCTTAGCCGTCAGCAGTAGCATATATGTGAAAGTCCTCAGAGCAGCAATTCTTAAACATACTAATTTTCTTGTGAGCTTAAACTCATGTGTCATCAACTTAGAACTAAATTGGCCAATTTGCTTCCAAAATCTTATGATACTTGCAAGAAAACAAAACACACCACGTAAAGCTTCCGCAACCATTTATTTTGGACCATATTTAACAGAGATAACTTCACAAATAAAATAAAATATTGACAATTACATTCCAAAGTTACCATCTTTAGCATTCTCTAAATAATCCAACTTAAGGCAATTATTATCATAATTAAACCAACTAAAAAAAAATAGAAGAAGAAATTTTAACCCTGCAAACAATCACTATCTTCCAAACAACAAACTTAACTTCATCAAAGACCATATGATTAAATTAGCTGAACCATCATACTGCGCAACAAAATCTCAAAGCAACCATAAAACTAACACAAACCCGGTTGACAAGCTGGTGAGGCTGCAGAAGCGGGTCAGTAAGGGAGCGGGCACGGGAACTGGAGCTCCGAGGCAACTGGGTCTTCTTCGACCCGGATGAACAATTCGGGTACCGAAGCGACGTGCACCGATCAAACGGCAAGCCCCCACCAGCTCCATTCTGTTGCTGGTGTTGACGAAACAAGATTGCGGCAGCTAAAGCCTGCTCTTGTATGAGAGCATCATCAAGCTTGTCTTTCCGAGAACCTGATCGGATCCTCGTCCACCTGTTGCTTGTATTCGATACTGCACCACCCGAGCTCTGTAACCTCTTCGTGGGCCTCTGTCTCTTCTTCACTGGAGTTTTGGGTACTAAACAGGTGCAAAAGTTGCCCATTTCTGCTGGTGCATGTCAAGAACCAAAAAGAACTTCAAATATATATATATAAATATATAGAAGTTTATACGTACAGCGGAAAGCAAATGTATTTCCAATTTCCAATTCCAACTTTGTGTTTCTGTAAATGTCTTCCAGAGAGAAAAGTCGGGTGGAATTCAGGTGATGGTTGGGATGGTGATAGCTGAGGAAAGTTGGGGGCTCTCTCCTTGTATGGTTGGAGGTTTTATAAGGGGTGGCGAAACGTAAAGTGAGATGGTTGTGAGTTGGCAGGCGCAATACATTATACATATACATGAAATTTGGGTTTCGGTTTTTGGTGAATGTTAAAGTGCTTTGAAACTGTAACTTTCTAGTTTCGGGTCAAAAACATCGATGAAGAATGGTCTGAGTAATTGCAGCCGGAGACTTCCAAGCAGTTACTTACATTCGTAACACAAGTGTTTCATTTGGTTTTGTTTTCTAATAAAAACTTGACATGTGGACAGAGTTACCTAACAATCCTAACCTTTATTGATATGGAATCTAATGCTGGTCCACTTCCACCCAATAAAGATTTGTCCAAATTCTATAAATTTAGAGCTTCTGCCTAAACAGCTTCACATCTATCATGGCTCAAGGGCAATCCAAATTACTCATAAATTCGATTAGTCTAGAGATAATGTGCATAATATCCCAACATTCTTATATCATATCCATCACAAATGGGGTTGAAGACATTGTTTACTTTATTCTATTTGATGGGTATTTTACTTTTGCGTAATTGGATTTAGGGTTTACTTTAGCCAATATGCTAACCCATCTTTACCAACCCTATACGCTTTATCTCTTTTATGGTTCTCCAAAACCGATGGAAGGGAAAGAGACCTCATACGAGCCTTGGAAGGTCTACAAGCGCCCTTAAATTATCTCCTTTATATGTGCCCACAATTCTGGTGTTACTTTCCCGTCAAATGAAGAGCATTCATTTCGTTATAATAAGCTGCTGCATCGCATATTGGAGTTGTGAAGTATTGACTTCAAGAATGAGACTAGTTTCTTGGCATCTTCAGCCAGCATTTTTCATAAACAACAAATTGGTTGTTTGGAATAATTGCTTTTGATTACACAATTCGTAGTCCCTTTTATCTTTAATCCCCGTTCTAATTAAAAATTAGCAGGTAAAGAAAACATTAAAAAAATTAATAGAAAGAGAAGTGCTACGAATATGGCATCGTTGTTGTAGAGTGAATAGGCTTTTCTGAATTTATTATTATATCAAAAAATATTCTAATATGATATCATGATCTTTATAAACTAATAGCCCTTTTGAATATTTAATCAAAAGCCTTCCACCGTCTTTTATTCTTTTCTGTATTTTATAATTTATTTATTTATTAAAGACTCCGCCCTACTACTATCAAAACATTACACCCATTTCATATTAATCATATTTTCTAAAGTATAATGGTCAATTATCACATGTAGAAAAGAATAATACTATAGTTACAAATCTAGAATATTAATTTCATTTTTCATATTATTTTCTCTTTTATAGATTGTTTCAAATGTTTATAAAATCTCAAGTTGATGCCGACAAAGTAAACTTCGATTAATTCAATATAATATAGAAAATACTAAACACAACCTACGAACAATCCAAATAACTAATATGATTAAAATCGGTAATAAGTGAAAAAATAATTACATCAATAAAGAGATACAATATTTAACATGATTTGACATTAAGAGTATAAGAGACCATACCCAATATTGGAATATTGGAGAGCCTTGCTTATATTTCTTTCTGAAACTATCTTGATGTCGCTTATATCTCTTCCTTCTCTCTTCCCACCTCCTTGTTCCCTATAAAAATTTTTATCTTTTATGTTTAGTCTCTCTCTCGTACTAGATTTTATTCTCAAATCCTATATTTATAGGCATATATTGGGATCTTCTAATCCAAATAGAAGTAGAACTCATATTTATTATACAACTCTTTTTTTTTTTCTTATTCCTTCTATTTTTCATATTGTAGAAGTCAACTTAGATTAAGAAACAAGCCAAAATCCCAACATCAAATTCATATTATCTTAAGGTACTTATATTATTGTCATAAATCATAGTATACTTTAGGTTATAAACATGTTTTAAGTATTTTCTATCTCGATATTTAGATTATATAGGATGATTTTTAAACTAATCGAAACAATAGACTAGATATGGCATTTTATGTCAATGACACGCACCAAAAAATTCATATAAGATCCTTCGACCTAGAAAATTCATCTAAAAATAGTAGGTAGAAGATGGTTAATGTACAATTATTAGAATAAAATGATAGATTAACTTGTAACGATTAATAGTTTATACAAAAGACGGCCTTTATTCTATAAACTAACTAATTAATTAGACATAATTTTTACTTAGGGTAAACATACATCAAAACTTCGGAAAGAATCAAGTTAATCAAACTGATCCTAAGATGAAATTAATTGATATTAATTAGTCTCATGAGTCATGACAAGTCTTAGATCCAATGAATACTATATTACCAAACCTTTTTCTATATCGTCATTTAACTCAACCTGTTTATGAGCAAGTGGAGTTCATATAAAGCTACTTTTTGATCAAAATTATCACAAGTGGAAATCCTGAATTTTGACCAAGTAAGAATGTGGAAGGTTACGTTGACACTAACCTTTTAGGCATAATTAATCATATATACAAAGACTTGTTTATTGCCATAAATTTCTTTGACGACTATTATAAAATGTATGGAAAGCAAGATTAACATGATAACAACTTTTCAAAACTTCTAACCTAATCAATCAATATTGATCAAACAAATAAAATAAAAACAGAATATAGTATAAACATTAGACTTTTCACAAAATTGTATATGGTACATCATATAATTATCAATGTAGTTATAAACTATGTTCCAGTGAAGTTGTCGAATTGATTTAGTTATGTTTCAATTAATTGATGAATCTTATTAGGGGATAACTAACAATATTACAAGCTATAAAAGACTATTTTGATGGTCAAGAGTATCCAAAACGTAAACTGGTCCAGACACTTAACGTTTAAAAAACAGAGTACCCAAAATATAAAAAAGAGTACGATATTACACTTAACCACAATTTATTGACAAAGGTTTATAATAAACTAAATTTCCCTATCATGGTTTAGTCATCGACATTATGGTTAAATGTTGATCCCCAATTTGAGAGGAACCTTAGCTACAACTGTAACTGAAAAAGCTTCACTACATCATCGCTTGTTCTTGAGAAAGAGGTAAGAAAAGAGGGAGAAAGACTTGGTATTTTGCTTCTATCGGTAGATAGAGGGAGATTGAACAACATAATTGCATAATTGTTATGGGTCCCAAGCCTTGTGGAGGTCCTGAAAAGGCTGAATTGGGTACTGAATTTTAGGACGTTTCTTCAAATTTTAGCTTGACTTTTGGGCTCTCGAGCAAGCCATGTGTGGTGGAAGGGGAAAGTAGTCGGTACTGGTTTACAAAGTTTCGACTTCTTTAATGCAACGCCTACCCGATATTGTTCATCGCATGCCTTAAAGTTTGAAGTTAGTTATTAGCTCTCTCCTCTCCCAATCTAACTTTGTACCCAAATATTTAATTCACATCTCTCTCTCTCTCTCACTTTTCATTGCTTGCTCCCCACTCAGAATGTTGAATGCATTGAACCATCCATTATGCATGTAGTCAAAATCCAAATCACTAGAGATATGTATTATATTTAATAAATTCAAGGATATAATGAACTTAAGACCTAAGTCATACAAATACAACTTTGATAGACATGAAACCATTCATTTAAATATAAATCAATCTCATTTGAATATGATAATTATGAGAGATTTTTGTTTGGCCATAGCTTTCAGACATTTGCTAGTGAAAGCAAGAAATGAAATATATCATAGAACAAATAATGGAAGTAAAAGTATAGCAGAAGAGCAACATGCCGTAGAAATATCAACGTTCACAACAAAGATTTATTTTGGAACACTTGTAATCCCAAGAAGCATTTGGAACTTCAAAGTAATAAAAATTGACCCAGGATAAAGCATGTGGGTTTGTTTCTTATTATACAAAATATAGCTAGCCATGTAGATTGCAGAAATCATATCAAAGGGTATGATTCATGACTCACGACTCATGAGGGTTCTACAATCATGGCATGCATGATGTGCACATGATCCCAGTGATCCTCCTGCAAAGCAACAACACTTGGCCTCCATCTCAATTTGGCATGCTCTGCTTGCTTTAATTTTTATGATTAAGAGATTCATAATGGCTAATTAACCATAAACAAGTACAGCTTAAAGAGTTCTTGACCATCGACCAACTCACTGCTCGTGCTTGTGCCATTTGATCAGTGGTCCAAACTCCAATCTCTCTTCTCCGTGGATCAATTTAGCCAACCAGTTGAGAAAGTTGGACCACTTTGACATATGAAATCCATCAAGGGATCATGATAATTTGTCATGGTTCCCCAAGGAAGTGGAGAAGCACTGGAATAGGTTAGAGCTTTAAAAGCTACAAGCACCTCAGCCATCATTAAAATTTAAAAGTAGAAAGCATATGCAGGTATTTACAAGCCATAGATATCTGCCTGCCAATCCTGCTTTAGGCAAATGGGGTTTCACCTTTTTCTCTCTTCTTGAAATTTGGATCATTGGTTATAATGTTTGCTTTTTATCTTAGAATCACAGTTGTGGTGGTAGTGGCTTTAATGCTCAAAGTGCATATGCTTCTCTTAATTTGAGTATCTGCTTTTACTGCCTACCACACTAACATTCCTTTATAGTACTTTGGTTCTTTTATCATCTTCTTGCTTCTCCCAATCATAGTAGTTTGGTATTATTCCGTTTCCCATATGATTCAGACCAAGGAACAATGTAGTGTTTAATTTTGGGCAGATCTGCCATTGATGGAACTGGTGGGTAGGACTCTATGAAATTTATGACATATTGCAAAAAATATCTGTATATCAAACTTCAATGCAAATTACCAGATACCGTTACTCAGTGTTTATGGGAAAAACTTGTTAAAAAAATTCTTGCAGGTCCAAACCCAAATCTCAAATTTGTGGATGAAATGAAAATTGCTATTGCTAATGAGATTGAATAAATTCGTTCCTGAAAAAGAGAACCCAGGTGATAAATTAAAGTGAAGAACTGTAGAGAGTCCAAGTTTCCAAGAAGAGCTTTGCCACAGTATAACAATAGCTCTATTATAATTTATGTTCAATATACATGTATAACGTCATAAGAAATTGTTAGCAAACAACAATGAACTGTGCTTAAAATTTCAATAATAGATTTTTTTTTAGCAAAGAAAAAAAAAAAAGACATTTAGATAAGCCTTAAATTTGGTTCTAATCCCCTCAAAGATTTTGGAAAGAATTGCAATAATAGATCTAAATAAACGGAGTGTTAAAAATTTGACTAAACGATCAAATTTTATATGTCACGACTAACGTTTGAGAGATCGATAGATCTAACTAACATCTTTTATCGTTGAATGCTAAAAAATGGTTATAAATCGATATTTCTTGAGCAATAAAAATCAACAAATCAACGGATATTAAGCCATTGAGTAAAAGAAACTGACAATAAAAATATCATATTAATCTAATGGTCAATCGATTATAAATTATGATATCTAAATTTTTAAAGTTTAGTCTCATTTTTCAAATGTATTTCTAATTTGAATTATTTTTTTAATTTTCTTGTTTTAGCTTATGTTTTATAACCATTAGAATTGGAGGTTGCTGGTGAATGCAAATTCATATCCGAAAGCCCAATTATTAATGGGCCAGTCATCTCTGAGACAGAGGAACGACGTCATTCCGTGGAGTGCGGAACCAAAAAGTCTAAATACGTATATATTCGTCCAACTTCAAACCTTCGACCCGGTGCGTTTCAACGTAGAGGGACAAACAGAACCATTCCAAACCTCGTTCCAATCGCATTTCGGATTCTGATCGAAACGTGCATAAAACAATATCCAATCAGGTCAGGGACGCTGTCCTTTATGTTCCTCTTTTTCTGTCTCAATCGTACAACCTCTGCCCTTCTCGTCTTTTACAGAAAAAAACCTTTCATTTCACGTAGCACAAAAGGGACAACCGGACAAGTATATGAGATAACTACGTTGTTTTCCCAGAACCGCATTGTATGTTAATGTTACCATGATTTCTCTGTTTGTATCTTTCTTCGACCCGGTTGAGAATGTTGCAAGTTCTTGAGTCAAAATATAGTTTTCAACCATTGTTGAGGTCAGTGTTCTTCGTTTTAAGAATCGACCCGTATGATAATTTTGCAAGTTTGCTTTTTTTTTTTTTTTTCTCTGCAATCAATCAAACACTGATTAATAACTAGCTGATATTGCTAATGTGCTTTGTGTTTTATGCTTCTGATTGTGATGTCGTTTCCTTTTTGTTTGTCGTTCTATATGAATTTTTATACTTTAATCCTCATTCTTTATATTCTTTTCGATTCAGTGGCTTAAGTTGGGAGAAGAAGAACATTGAAGTGTAGGATAGACTTATTGTAAATATTCATTGTTCAGCTATACACTCAAGGCATATCCAATGAATCAAATAGTAAAAGCTCATTGTCTTTGATAGGAAGTAAACTTCCATTGTTTTCCTCTAATAGTTTAGGTTCTAGACAATGAGAGTGGAAAGGCGGGATTTTGGTACAAGTTATATTTCCCTTTAGGAGTTGTCACTCAGGAGGGTTCTTGAACAAGTCAGCTGCCTGGTAGATTCTGCAGTTGTAGTGTGAAATTGGTTTCGAAGGTCAAGCACAGAAGTTTGATAGCAAATTGCTCTATATTTTTCTGATGTATTGAGTGCTAGAACTTGTGTTTCCTCTGGAAATCTGATGCGATAGAAGGAAAATAATTGCTGAAATTTGTGTATATTGTTGGCTATTTGAAAGTTTTACGGAATTAGGATGAGAAATTAAGATAAACTGATAATGAATCTAGATTAAATAGTACAATTTTAAGGTTTCATTCAAATGCATAATCTAGTAAAATATCTGCTGAGTCCCTTGTAAAATTTGAGTAGGCATGACAGAGATACTTGTTTGATAGCATGGGTGATGTTTAGCAAGTGAGTTCAAGCCATTCTAAGAGCTGCAAGAATTCTAGGATGCCCTATGGTCTAGAAAGAAAATTTTGGTGTTAGATGAAAAATCTTATCTCAAAATTTATTTATTTATTTAGTTTTAAGTCTCTGGCCGTGTTTATGATAGATGGCATAAAATGCTGAACTTTAATGTATATTATCAGTCATTATTTATTTATTTATTTATTTATTTGTCGGATCCTTTTTCTTTTCCAGTGTTGGAAGCTTTTTGTAAATATTTTGTCTACACAGTTTCAGGGAATAAGAGAAGGCGAATGTTAACGTAGGCTATAAACATGTGGACATGGACTTGAGTACAGATAATAGAAGTATTATCACTTGGAGAGGCATGAGGTTTTGAAGAATAATGATTCTTTTCAATGACTAAGTGGGAAATGTTGGATGCTCTCTTTGGAATTGGTTCAATACTGCAGCTTGCATTTGTTAGAATTCTACTTGGATACAGTTAACAGAAGTGTCAAAAATATTCCAGCTGATGAGCTTCATGTGGATGTTGACCAGACCAGTATAGATCAAATGAGTAACATGGCAATTCTAAGTCGGTCAGATGAAAGAAATAGTGCGGGAAAAGATGTTTTGTCTGAGATTGATGAAACTCGACATTCAACTTGTGCTGTTATCAACAAAGAGGATAGCCTCTCTAAAATTTCTCATTCCTTGCCATTAGGAGCACCAATTGGACAATCAAGAAAAAAACTTCTTGTGCTTGATCTGAATGGGCTGCTCGCAGATATAGTTTCTCCTCCCCCAAAGGATTGTAAAGCAGACATAAAAATTGCAAGACGTGCAGGTGTAAATCGATTTTGAATCATTCATTTATGATTGACAGGTTGAATCTAAATGTTTCTTTTTTTTTTTTTTTTCCAGTTTTCAACAGACCCTTTTGTTTGGATTTTCTGAGGTTCTGCTTTGAGAGATTTGAAGTAGGTGTTTGGTCCTCAAGAAACAAGTACTCTTCTACTGTGCTTTACATCTTTTTTACATCATTTTCTTCCTTTATCATGTTTACTTATCTTTCCTCGGTATTATATTGTGGAAAGAAACTACTCCATTTTTTAGTTTGAGGTTTTTGAAGTTTATGTGATGTAATAATGAGGCATATTAATTTTTTACAGGAGAAATGTAGAAAGAGTGGTTGATTTTTTGATGGGAGATATGAAGTACAAGTTGCTATTTTGTTGGGTAGGTACTGCCGTTTTGTTTGGAAGCAAAATTGAATTAGCAAAGTAAACTTGGGAACAACATTAAAATTTTATCTGACATAACTAATTTTTAGAACAAACTATTAAACCTTTTCAAGCAATCTTCATACTCTGTTAACCATCATTGAACTCTTTCTTCCATGACACTCCTTCATTTGATGCATTTCTAGGCTATTTTATCATATTTGTCTTAGATCACTGGAAAAATAACTCAAACGATGATCTTCTTCTTTCTAATTAATTTATACTAATGAGCTTTCAGGACCTATCCCACTGCACTGCTACAAATTTTAATACTCTTGAAAACAAGCATAAGAAGTTAGTTTTTAAGGAATTGAGGAGAATTTGGGAAAGAAATGGTCCTAATATTCCTTGGAGGAAGGGAGATTATGATGAATCAAATACATTATTGTTGGATGATTCTCCTTACAAAGCATTGCTTAATCCTGTAAGTTTCTTGACTCCTTGTCTACCTATTCTTATTTATTTATCATATGATTTTGAATCCATGCCCTAATTCTGTTTCCAAAATTTTTTTTCTTTCATCTTATAGCCTAATACGGCAATCTTCCCTTGCTCATACAACTTTCGAGATAAGGGTGATAATTCATTAGGTAAGATCTTTTGACTTAATCTGCTATTGATCTATTTTCTAGAATGCTGCAAACTATCAACTAAGTCTGCTACTGTCTTTCAGCTTTAGAATGATTGCACAAGGGTCTTGGATCGCCAAATCTTGTAACCATAGTTATATATGATAGTAGAACTAGCAAGTTGCTATATATTCTTATTCTTCTTTTTTTTTTAATATTCAATGGGTGTGTAATAATAGACTTCTCCTTGCGTAATTTTTGAGAAAAAGGTTTAATTGGGGTTGTAATAATGATCTTTGGCAGATGCTGGAGGTGATCTCAGAGTTTATCTGGAAGGATTGGCTGAAGCTGAAAATGTGCCAAAGTTTGTACAGCAACACCCATTTGGTCAAAGTGCCATCACTGAAAGAAGTGAATCTTGGGACTTTTACTTCCAAGCTATTAATACAATGCTTGCCTTCCCAACTAAAATTTAACAAGAGTCTCAGAGCTTTGCTATAGTTTTGCTGGTTGAACAGAATATTGCTGAGCTTAAGCAGTGTCCACAGGGAGTTGTGTAAAAAACATAGTTGGGGATGGGAATTGCCATTTTTTGTATTGCATAGAATTATCGAAATTCTTATTCTTTTATTTCTGAGAAGTGATGACAGAATAGGCAGTAATTGATGCTATACCGGATTTAGCTTGTGGAGGAACCAATCCCACCTAGCTGAATTATTAAATACTTTTGTTGTTATTGTAATTTTATTTATTATATATTTTGAGGAATAAAGGTTTACAGTTTACTTTGTTTGACATTCAGCATCCTAGATACCCATTTATGTTTGTAGTTCGGCTGCTTTGCTTGTTGCTTGTATCATACAGAGTCGTAGCATGCATTGAAACTCTTTCTGTGTTATGCTTATGGGATTATAGATTAATGTATGTATTCTAAGAGGCTTTTACTGAAGCCCGTTAAACCAGAGCCCATAGTAGATTTCCCCCACAACAATTAGATCTATGGTACTTCACTTTGGCCCATTTCGATAGGGACTATGAACTCCACTCGCTGACATTTCTTAGCATTGGCATGAATTGATATTTATAATTATTCTTAGGTATCAAAGTCAGTGATTTTACCGTTGAACCAACCCTTGAGATTATTTTGGCATTAGCTTAATTGCTTTAATATAATTTTCTGAGTATACTGCTAAATGATTTTACCATATTATACTTGTAGAAGACTACTAAAAGTAGTTGTAGACAATGTACACAACGAGATAATAGAAAATATACGAAACCATGTGTTTTCTTAAGAAAATGAGCAAAACGATTTGTGAAGTGAAAGTGTGAAGCAGCAGCTTTGTTTGAGTAATTTGTATTGGCTTCTACGGAAATTGTTCTGACAACTTGCTTCATTGTCACTACCATGGACCAAGGCACATGACTCGCATCAATGAATGATCGCATATTTCAAACTCTGGCCCAACCTAAAGCTACTATATGACAAAGCTGCCGGGTACAGTTCGTCCCATAGCTCATGACTTTGGCAACGCCATGATGCCGTGAGATTCCTCTTTTCTCATTCATGATTTTCTTCTCTGCACAGAGATTTGGTTGTGACTCTCGGGAATAGAGGACCCAGTGCCCATTCCCTCTTCAACCTACTCCACGAAACTGATATCATGTACACTTTGTTCCCATCCAATTGTAGTCTCTATATGCAAGAGACAATATATATAACGATCGTCCAAGAAAGTTGCATACATTATTGCATTGCACAATCAAAAGTGTTGGTGAAGAGAGATCCATGAGGGGTCTGTGACTATGAGGTTTATGTCATCTGCAAATTAATTAATCTAATTAGTTTCCACAAGCTTAGGATAAACTTAATCATGAACCGAATGCAGTTGATCATGATATGGTGGGTATATGATCAGCTGGGCCTGCATGTGCGGAGATAATTCTAGATTCCAATGAACTGGCAATTTGATTGAGTGATTTGTTCTTGACTATATGTGATTGTCAACCTTAATTATGAAGGAGTATTCTATATATATATTTTCATGCAAGCAAGCTACTTGCATTATTTTAGTGTCAGAAAAGCCTCTTCATAGTACACGTGACACTGACAATAACTTCTCCAATATATTTTATATGATAAATGGCTTTGCGTATGCTAGTGCTAGTCTCATGACCTATTGGCCAAGTACTCCACCATCCTTATCTTCCAAGTGGTATGCCAGGCCATGCCATATATTTCTCATCTAGGTATCACCATGTTCTTCCTTGAATTAGAAAAAACAATTAATAACCCAGATCATCTATTTTGCTTCTTTGTCAAATAAGGATAACAAGAAAGGAAGATACATAGTTTTCAACACCACTTGCATGAGATTTCCATTTAGCTTACCGCCCAAGTTTAGATCTATAAACTTTCTAAAGCCATCACTCTCATGTGAAAGAGGAAGGTGCATGGATAAGATGGAATCTTGACTTAACCTACTCTACCAGTACTACATTAATCAAATAATCTCTCTGCACGAAACAATCCCTTGTTTAATGGTCACACTAACTAGTTGAGAGAACTTTACGAAGAGAATGTGA
Organism: Bursera palmeri; assembly: GCA_026225775.1. Classification (NCBI taxonomy): domain Eukaryota; kingdom Viridiplantae; phylum Streptophyta; class Magnoliopsida; order Sapindales; family Burseraceae; genus Bursera; species Bursera palmeri. The sequence goes on from JANKKB010019283.1 coordinate 31,316, forward strand.
ATAGGAAGTTGCCTGCCTGCCTGCCTGCGCTGAGGATGGCTTTGATATCATTTCATCACCAACTACACACAATCTTGTTGACTTCGAAAACCCCACTAGCAAGCACTAAATTATTTTTTAGTGGGTGATTCACATGGGTGATTTGGTGGGGGAGACATCATGTGCCAATCATGGTAGGCTTCATGCGTAATTGCTTGTTGGCACCTAAAACCTTGTTTTGGGAAGAGGATAGATAGAGACTTGGCTTAGTTGGTCCCTGCAAACGTCTCCTAGCTAAGCCATCCTTCATGTGGCTTTCTCACTTTATCCATGTGATTTTGCTCCCTTTTAATTTAAATCTTTTCCATCTCCAACTCTCTTTATCGCCCTCTTTTGTTAACATTACATGTGTCCTCTTTCTTCAATGTGCCATTCATTATATCCATCCATCACCTAATTATCTTTTAATTTAAGATAATTCATTCTCGATTGTACGATCATATATTTGACCAAATAACTTTATAAATAAGAGAATAAAGTTTTTTATATTTTTATTTTATGTTCTAAAAGAATATGTATTTTATTCTTTGGTCCTCCCACTACGTAATAAATTAATAGTCACATTATAGAGATTATAATATATATTCGATGGTACAACGCATTGGAAAGCAGAACACGTGATCTCTAAATTTCAATCTAATGATCAGAATTATTATTTTTCTAGCAAAAAATAAAATAAAAAAATGAAATTAAATAATGTTTTCAAAAGGATTATAATATTGGATTCAATTATGCAACTAAATATTATTAAGTTCGGATAATGCTTGATGCTACCACCATTTACAGCAGACTGCTTTTATTAATTTCAATTATTAACGTAACGTGGGCACCTACGACATACGTTAAGACTACTTACATTTTATGAATATGTGGTTGTAATTTGTATGGGATAACGTTAACTTAATGCAGTGTATTCCTTGAAGCATGACTTTTATGAAAATAATACAGATCAACTGTCCCCTAATAAGTTTAATAATCCAGCTGTACCCATATATCCACATCCATCTTCAGACCCTGTAGCACTCTTATATTTTGACTACAGATTTGATCTTCAATTCATATACATGTACACATAAATGGCATTATAAATGAAAAGGGTGTCCTTGAAAGATAGGTAACTGGACCACATTTTAACTCTTTGCCTAATTGCAGAAAATAAATCAGAGAAGAACTTCTGACTGATCTCTCTGCCACAGACTCACATGTGTCTCTCTCAATCTCTCTCCAGTTTTGCAAAGATAATATAGTGTTAAACATTGCGAAAATGTGTATCTGCCACTCAATTAGATGCCTTTTGGAATGATTGTGCTTAGATTAGTAAATAGCGAAAGGACAATTAGTTGCATTTTATGCATGAAGTGTAGCACCCACTTTTTTAAAATCCCTGAAAGGCATAGATGATAAGTCATACCATATTGAACACAATAAGCAATTTTGTTAAATAAGGTTAAGTTACTGAGAATGGTTAGTATTGTACACGTACCAGGTTAAGTTACTGAGAATGATGTATAGTTTCTTGGCTCTTGTGAATGGATTATGTACTCAATGATAGTCGATTATTTCTAGTTGTTGAAGGAGGAGAGTACTTAAAGATGAAGTTTGACAATTTTCTCTCAGAGATGGATGAATAGTCTGGAATTTCATTTAATAAGCTGCAGACATAAGTAGGTAACATAGTATTGTACAGAACCAGGCAACAGGTTGCCTGTATTACAGGCTAATAAATTGTTAAAAGATCCTGTAACAAACCTTCCTTGGTGTTATCTGTCAGGCTCTCTGGACCTATTTGCCTTGTCTTCACCATTTTGGAAATCTTAGCAGTCCAACCACTTGTAGATTTGTATGATTATGTACAAAAAAATTTAAGCGTCTGAAAATGAAATTGAAGTCGGTATCAAAGTGTTGTTTGTATCGCCCCACATGCATGTTGCCTTGCTTTGCTTTTATCTGTAGTACTATGTAATACTGTTGGCATATGTAGCCAAAGCATGCTTCGCAGTAGTTGTGTTCTTGTTACTTGCGAGCATATACATGAAAATAGAGTAACTTACAAGTATAACGCGACACGGCAGCTTGTCTTCGTGCTATTTACTCCTAGTTTCAGAAGTATCTGGGAAGGATAGAATGAACAAACAGGCACCATCATACAAAAATAAATGAGAATATTTTAGAAATTTACTAGTATATTCCAGTGGCAGAAAATGGTTCATAGAATGATCAACCACAATTAGAAGAGAAAGTGAAAATCCACAGAAAAGTGTTATACTGATATAATGGACTACAGCTTTCCCAAGAAAATATAGAATGAGATCTCAACAATATATTTCCCCTGATAGTCCAAAAGTCATAGCTTAAAATTGACAAGATGGGGATCTGTTGGAGGGTAGTTGTGTAAGTTGGGAGCGGGGGATTGGTGGAAAAGCTGTTTAGAATTTAGAGAAGTGCAGGCTTTCCAGTACATAAATCCACTTTCTTATTTTTTTCACTCACTGACAGACTCCACATGCTCATGCAGAGAGAGGGTTCAGATTGCAGTCCCACCAACATAATTTTGTCCACATGGAAGTGGGAGAAAAATGGCCATAACAGATCTAATCATCACCCACACATACATACATTACACATATACATACACTTTTCTTTCTCTCTCTCTTTGTTTCTTTTATGTTTCTAAATTACTTTTAATATCTTCCAAGATTATTAGATTAAGATTTCTCTCTCATTCCCTCTGTTACGCAAATAATTAAAATGGTTGTCACCCCTTCTGTCCTCTGACTTCTCGTTCATTCTCCTCATTCTTATTGAGATTTTCACATGCAAATGCAATATCCATGTAAACCCAATATATTGTATACTCTCTCTTAGATGCTCTTCTAGCCTTTACCTGGTAGCTGCCTTTCCTAAAGGGAGCCAAAAGACAAAGCATTCTTTTGTGCTTGTGAGGAAACCCAAAAAACATCTCTTCTTGGGTCTGCAGAACTTCGATTCCCCTGCAGTGGTGCAGTATTTTCATTTGTAAGTCCTTACAACGTGGGGGCTGGTGGGTAACTGTTTTGTGTTGGGTCCCGTCCATTCAATCCCCTACCTTTCAATGTTCTTGTTCCTTTTGGCTTTTGCAGAAGATATTGTCTGCCTTATTCTGTGAATTCCAAAAAAACAAAATTTTATCTTACTGCTCTCATGGTTAAAGAAATAATGTGGGGCTCTCTGTATCTCCTCTTTTCTCTTTAAATCATCTCCTTCATTCTATTGTCATTCAGGAAATTCTCTGAAATAAACAAATTAAAAGAAAACGACACTTAAAGAACCCCACCTTTACTGTGAGCATTTCTTGCAATTTGCCAAGAGAAAAAAATTTTCCAACTACTTGTAAGTTGATATATTTTTGAATGTATATGTGGCCTTTCACCTCTGAATAGTTTATTCAAACTTTTGGTGTTACGTTTTGAAGCTTTTAATAGTGCAAATGTTTCTTCTGGTTATCTGAAGTCATCTTAATCTTTCATATGTTCTCACAGATGGGAGTAGAGGAACTATGCAAGCTGCTTAAAAGTCTTTAAGATTTTCTCGTCTGCTCAGTTTAGGGGAGTGAATGAAAATGTCTGCAAAGTTTATATATTCCGTTTCTGATGAAAATCCAGATCTGCAGAAGCAGATTGGCTGCATGAATGGTATCTTTCAGCTTTTTGACCGCCACCATTTCCTAAGTGGCCGACGCATCGACCAGAACCACAAGCGGCTTCCACCAGGTATTTCTTCCTCATATCTCACCTCAAGTTTTTACATTTAAGCCAGTCTCAGTAATGTACATTCTTGGTTGGGTTTGTGCACAAAGCATGGTCGTGTTTTGTATTGCTCTGCTTCATTTTATCAAATTCTAAACTCACATTAACAACTCTGCCTGCTCAGTGTGCTTGTGCTGCTGGTTGGTTTACCTTTTTCATTTTTGGTTTTTCTGGATTTAGTTGTTTGATTTCATTGTCACCACTTTAGAGTTAATCTCTGCATAATATCTATTATCATCCATTAACTTTATTTTGGAGGCTTCCCATGAAAAATAGAAGCTGTTATCATCCTTCTGTCAATATTACTAAGGATTTTAGCAGAAACTTGATCTTAAAATTGAATGTGTACAACCATTTGTATTTGTATTTGTATTTCAGTAGCTCACATATAGGTTTTCTCCAGGTCAAAAGGATAACCATGGAAAGAAGTCCAACAGAGCATCACAAAGACCAACGGTAAGAATCTAATAAATCTTAGATACTCCGTTACAGAAATTATAAGTGAAAACACCGAAACTAAAGTAACTTATAATTGCAGGAAAAAGAACTGAAGAAGGCCATGAAACAGAAACAAAGAATGTCCACTGAATCCTCCAGAACCTCATTTTCATCTTCCTCTTGTTCATCTAGTTTATCATCCATAGACTGCAATAAACAATCTCAGCCAGAACCATATTCCAATGGCCCAAAATATCCCCCAGGAACCAACACTCGGGACTCGCCCGTATACCAATCAAAGGATTCTTTGCAGTTAAGACGGCAACCTGATGATCTCCGAAACGTTATCAAAGACTCAATGTACAGAGAAGCCCGGGGAATATCCATTAAAACTGCAACAAAGGATAATGTCGGAGGCCAAACCTTGAAATATATGGATTCTCCTAGGCCAATGCAACAGCCAAAACAAGTGAAGTCCAGAGTTTCAGGTCTCAATGAATCAATCCAGGTCGTCGGTAACCTACGAGAAGCACCTTGGAGTTCCAATGTACAGAAGGAAAGATTTTCAAGAAAGGATGCCCCTCGGTTCTCTTATGATGGTCGGGAGTCACGAGAGGCATTCAAATCCACCATAAAGTTCAAAGAGATGCCAAGACTATCACTGGACAGTAGAGAGCGCTCCATGAGGGGTTACTCTGAAATGAAATCAAATTATCTCCAAGGGGATCTGCGGAGCGGTAATGGGAACTCTCACAATAATCTGAACCAACAGCTAGAGCCGGAGAGTTACAGACGACCATCTACTGTTGTAGCAAAGTTGATGGGATTGGAAGGTTTTCCAGATTCGATGTCCGCAAATGCTAATCAGCCAGGTCAGACGAAAACCTCCTTGGATGTCGAAAGTGATTCCTTCTCAAGAACATCAAGAACAACAGATGGAAACAAGCAAAGTCGAGTACCTGGCTTCCCAAGGAATTCTAGCAAGGAACCTACTTCACCCCAAATGAGAAATGCTGATTCAGTTAAGAAGCCAATTGCAAGCTCTAAATTTCCTATGGAAGCTGCTCCGTGGAAGCAGCCAGATGGGAGGAAAGTTCAAACACCAGCTTCAAAGTCTCGAGAAACTCTGACTAAAGCCTCAAACTCCTCTCTTTCTGTTTACGGTGAAATTGAGAAAAGGTTGGCACAACTTGAATTCAAGAAGTCCGGAAAGGACCTCAGAGCTCTTAAACAAATACTAGAAGCAATGCAGAAGACTAAAGAGATCTTAGACAACAGAAAAGAAATTGAAGCTACAAACTTTGTGTCTAGAACAGGGAATAACGACAGTGTTGATCAGAGCTCAATATTAGCAAATTCGAAAAACCTAAAGATTAGTAGTTACCCTACTTCTACCACAATTAAAGGAACCAATTCTCCAAAAAGTTTTAAATCCTCAATTGTGATTATGAAGGCAGCTAAATCCATTGAAAAGGCCAATGCTTCTCCTTCCTCGGTAATTCTAACCGAGGTTTTACCAAGTCTAGAAAGACTCAGCATTGATGAATCCACAGATAGCAGAAAGGAATCTGTCAACAAGCAAATGAATAAAGATCCAACTCCAAAAGCTATGCGCCTGAGAGACCCTTCTGGCAGACAGCTTGATCCACTACATAAGAATACAAATGGTAAAGCTTCAAGATTGGCACAAACGTCAAAGCCTACAACTGGAAAAGGCAAGTCAGGAAAGATCTCTGAACCAATTAATGCAAGACTGCATCAGAAGAAACTCGGATTGGAGAAGCAATATCATTCCACAACCGCATCATCAGATTTGAGCAGGACTAGGGGGCCACCAATAGAATCAGGTTCTCCACATAGGAAATATAGACCACAATCTTCCCATCTGCAGCAAAATGATGACCAAATGAGTGATATCAGTAGTGATACAAGAGATTTGAGTCAACAAGGTGATGCTATTTCTTTGCAATCTGAGAGCAACACAAGTATGGCCTCTCATCTTGACACTGAAGTCACAAGCATAGATAGATCTGATAAGATTCATGGTGCCTTCTTCCAGCAACGTGGCCAAAAAGTAAGTGTTAATACTCGTGCTTATTAGAAAACTATTAGGATTATCTTATTAACGTTTGTAATTGCACCCAATCAGGATCCAGCAGCAAGGTATAATGAAGACAAATCAACAGCAGAACTTGCAAAAGTGGGACCAGAACAACCAAGTCCTGTTTCTGTTCTTGATGCAACATTCTACAGAGATGAACCACCATCCCCGGTGAAAAAGATTTCACATCCGTTTAAAGGTGAGACTCTCATAGCTTTTGCGCATCATATTCACTACTAAACTTGAATTGAACTAGTGTCATTTGTTCAAAGAGGGGAACAATGGCTATATTAACCAATGTGTTACTACACCATGACTATTAACACATAGCATTATTTTTAACCATGTTAGCTGTTCAAAAGTACTTTAAATCCAACAGAAGAATTATAACTTAATACAGTGTTTGCAAGAAACCAGTACATAAAATAATAGTTGCCCTAGCCTGATGCTATACTGAAATCCCAACTTAGCAGCTGACTTGTTCTCTACTTGCCTCAACTACTAGCAGACAACACAGGATCGAATGTTCAATCTTACTTTGCAAAAGTAACGAAGCAACATGCATTGTCAATTCACTCATTTTAGGTCGACTCCACTTCTTTGTGGCATAGGAAAGAATTATAAAGGATTTGAATGTAGAAATAGAATAGAGATAAGCCTAACATATGAAAGGAATTATATATATAGACACCACAAACCGTACTTCATAATATTGAAAAGTACACAAGAAAATTTAGGAAAATTAAACAGTAATTCATGCACACTAGTTGACTCTGCACTGCAATACAAAATATTAAAGAAAACTAAAAATATCAACTAGGAGTTGTAGGCAGAAAAAAACCGTAAATAATGAAAATATTGAGAGACAGGGAGAAAGAGAGTTAATTATATTACAGCCATTTCTGCTGCAGGATCCAAGGCTTCTTCATTTATTGAGTTTTATGTTTGAATTTTCTTGCTACAGATTATGAGGCCCTGAATTCTGGAGAAGCAGATTGGAGTCTAATGGATCTAAATCAATTATCTAACTGCAGAAGATCCAGTTTCAGCTCTGGGGATCATAGGAAAGTGAAAAACACCCAATACTTGGATACTAATGTTATGAATATAAATACGGCTCATGAGTTATCAATCATTGATGAAATTGCCCCCATCTACAACAGCACAGATCCAAACCACAGATATATTTCAGAAATAATGTTAGCATCAGGTCTCCTCAGAGATTTTGAATCCAGCTTCATGACTGTTCAGCTCCATCCATCAGGTCACTTGATCAATCCCGACTTGTTCCTCGTTCTGGAACAAACCAAAGCAGGCACCACACTTTTTAATGATGAACGGAAAGGAAAAAAGATAATCCATTCACAAGCTGCTATGGAGACAACAAAGAGGAAATTAGTATTTGATGCTGTTAATGAAATCCTAGTCCACAAATTAGCGCTGACACGTTCTTCTAAGGAGTGGTTCTCTATTAGTAAGTTAGCTGACAAAGGACCAAGAAGGTTGCAGCTTCTGAGAGATTTATGTTTGGAGGTAGATCACCTACAATTTGAAAAATCAAGCAGCAGCTTAGATGATGAGGATGCCTGTTTGAGAAGGGAAGATCTCCTGCATGGATCAATGGATTGGACAGGTTGCAAAAGTGAAATTCCTTGGTTAGTGTTGAATGTTGAGAGGTTGATCTTCAAAGACTTAATAAGCGAGATCGTGCATGATGAGACAGCTGGTCTGCGAGGCCAGCCTGGTAGGCATTGCAGGCAGCTTTTTTCGAAGTAGTGTTTCTGATGTAATAGTTTTCAGTTTCCTCTTATTTCCTCATCTCTTTCTAATCAAAGGAGAGGGCATGGAAGGTTGTCTATTTCAATTTTTCTGTCTTATTTTTTTAGGGTAAAATCACAATAATCCTAGGATGAAATTGATTCTTGTTTGACCATGTAAATCTCTACTAGAAGCCTATAAAATACACATAAACTAGATTTATACGTAAGAATATGCTTTCTCTAATTTCCTTTACAGCGGTGTTCTTGAATAAGACTGTGACAGAGTTGCAGCCCTCCCTTATGAAACTATAGGTTTTAAAGAAAAAACAATAAACAAAGACATTCCAGTAAGTACTAGATAAACATGACCCCGAACTAAGCCATTATCTTTCAGCTAGAAGAAACAAAAGAATCCTAAACTGATATACTGTATATTTCAGTCCTAACATGCCCATAAGCACTGCTATCACAATTACTTTCAGAAGGTACAAAACACCAACAAATGTTGTTTTTGCCCTGTTCAGATCATTGACTAGGATTTTACAAAACCACTGATGGTTTATTAAGGAAATGCCAATGGTTAAAAACAAATTAGAGTGTCCTACAACCCAAAAATGATCATCATTGCTCTATAAGGGCCTCTATTTATATCACAACATTTAAGAGAAGGATAATAGTCTCTTCTTCAATAAGGTTACAATTTCGGATGCGGTATTACCACTAACCTCTGTAATTAAATGGCCACCCTTCTTGTCATAGAGGCAAGGGGGAGGTCACAAGCTAAGCCCATCCCATGTAAGGAGAAGCATTGACAACGTATATAACAGAGTAATTTGTTGAAAGTAATTGATTTAACTTGTATCCAAAGAACATACGATAATATCTATATTTTGAGTTCCACATCAATTATGTACTGCATATATCAGACAGTTATCTCTTTTTCTAAGGGTCCATTTGGTTTGAACTTTAGAATCAGAAACGGAATCGGAATGGGGTGGAATCAGAATCGGAATGACTATTCATTTCTCTTGTTTGGTTAGTATGAAATCGGAATCCGATTCCTGTGGAAGTTGTTTGGATTATAAAAAGTCCGGAATCAGAATTAATATCAAAATTTCAAATTACTCTTTGTAAAAACATATAAAATAATAATAATAATAATAAATATACATCATTGTTATCATAAAATATGAATTTTTATCTTACTTGCACTTTATTTATTTTTTTACCTTTTATAAAAAATCTTATAACATTTTTTAATTTATTAACTTTTTTTAATATTATAACCTTTTATTAATCTTTTTAAATATTAYAACTTTTTTTTTACATGTTATAATTTTTTTAATTTATTAACATTTTTTAAAAATATTATAATTTTTTAATTTATTAACCTTTTATTAAAAATATTATAATTTTTTATTTATAATTTATTACTATTTTAAAAAATATTATAATATTTTTGAAAAATTATAAATTTTTTTAAAGTATAAAATAGTAAAAAATATTACAATATTTTTTAAAATATTATAACTTTTTAAATTTATTAACTTTTTAAATATTATAAAATTTTTAAATTTATTAACATTTTTAAATATTATAATATTTTTTAATTTATTAACCTTTTTTAAGAATATTATAATTTTTAATTTATTTATCTTTTTTAAAATATTATAATATTTTTTAATTAATTTTACTTTTTAAAAAAATATTATAATTTTTTTTCTTCAAAAAATAAAATACCTTGCTCTTATTTGATTCCAGTTAGGAATCAAATTTGATTCCCAATGGGGTGGAAGGGAATGGCTCATTCCCTTTCCTATAGTAATAGGATTCCTATTTTCAAGCTTTTTTTTTTTTATCAACCAAACAACAAGAATGGGAATACCCCATTCCCATTTTCATTCTCATATATAATTTTACTCAACCAAACGGTCCCTGAGGTGATAACTGCATAAATAAAACTCTAAAGACAAAAATGTTTAGATACAAGAATTCAAGAAATCGGAAAGACATTTTACAGGAAAATTTTTAAGATTGATAATATCTACAGAGTCTCAATAAAAATCGATTCTCCACACCTTTGCATTAACAGCACAGTGATAAGATCCTTATGTTGTTCAAAAACAACTTCATCAAAAGAATACCCCGATAAAAACAGCAATAAAGTCCCAAGTCATTCAGTGGCATTCAAAACATCAGGGATAGATCAAACATAGAAAACGATTACCAAAGAATTCAGACTTAAAATGACAAATCTTGAGAGAAATTTGAGCTCAGTAAATGCATGCATAGCAGTTCACAGAAGCCAATTCAAATCATAGTTTGTGAGGGCTTTAAGTTGTTCAACAATTCTCTTCAAAATCCAAAAACCCAATAATATAAATTAATTCACATTTTGCAGTTATGGAGAGACAGTATAATAAGATTACCCAAATGTTTTTGTCAAGAAATCCAACAAATGGAGATTAACAAACTACAGCATCTGAAGACGATGAGTGATGGCTTAACAATAAAATAAACGCCTATTCACGAAAACTCAAAACATTACCAGGAGGATAAAATGGTATGCTCGAAAAGGTACCCAAAAGAAAAAAAAAAATGTACCACATCATTTGAATCATAAACTCCATCTCTTACTTGAAGAAGATAAAGACTGACAAAACTTCATCCAAACTCTACTTGTAGACCCATCAAGATCATTATTCAAAATCTCTCCCTTTGACAAACAAGGGGAACAAAATAGGAACACTTATAAATTTATAATAAGTTTCAAGGGGAAATCTCATTAACAATTGCAGGAAGATGTCAACAACATGTACCTGGTGAATAAGTTCCAATGAATAGATCCAGTGATCCCAACTATCTCCAATATTTGAGTTTTGAAGGGTGGTATCAAATTTGTATTTGGATTTTTTGGTTCAAACATTGAATTGCTAAGTGCATAGGTATGACTGTGCTTGTTCAAGTGATAATCAGAGAAAACAATTTATCATTATTTTAATTTCAATAAATAAATAGCCTTCACATTATTTAAATACCAACACGTGATATTTTTTTCTCAATGTCAAATGAAATGTTGCTCTCTTTGGTTAGCATCATTGTGAAAATTACAAAAATTTGAAATGGTTGAGATGGTGTTCCCTGTGGAACGTGAAGTTAGCTGTAATCAAATAGGAGAATGTACAATAAGGTGAGGCAAATATGTCTTCACTCTCAAATATAAGCATAAATCTGGGTGAGAGAGTTGCCCCTATACCACACCCCACCCACCCCCAAGTCCAAAACCCAGAAGAAGAAAAAAAAAAAAAAAACCATCCACCCGCATCTGCAAGCAATAAACTGCAAAAGGATTTCTTAACAAGGCCTCAAAAGGATGCAGCAAATTCTCTCTGGGAATTTTATGTTCGCCTATGCTTCAACAAGCAGGTTTCCTATGGCATCATAAAATAAGTCAGCAGTCAACAGTCTATAACCATACAACTCTTAACTACTTAAAAATGTACCAACCTTTAAACTCATCCAATACTTAATTAGCTGCAGCAGTCCTCACATCTCTCCAATTCCTGTCCCAATCCCCAAATCTAATTATTATGTTTACCCCTTTTTCCTTTTCCTTTTTTTTTTTTCTTTTCCAGAAAAGTTAAATTTCCCAACAGTCGTAATTAAAAGTTGGCCAATTTCGTAAGAAATGAATTTGTAAATGGCTAAAATTTAATTACAAATAAAGCCAGAAATTGTTAATCCTAAAATTTGAAGATTATTTGGACCTTCTCTGTCATTAAAGTTGAGAATTAAGCCTGTAAAATGAATGTTTCTGGAGTGAAATGGTACGAATCTTGAAGACTATAATCGACATCTTTTCAAGACATATGCAAGTGCATGACTGTATATCCAATATAAAGGCAATAAAATTTTCTCGCTTTTATCTATCATAATCTCTTTATGGTAGTTAAAGTCCTGTCTACCCTAGTATCTATGCTTGAAATCAGCACCCCGAAAACACCAGGTACTTGTGCTAGATGAATAAAAACTTCTACAACTAAAGCACCAATAGCCAAAAGTTTTGCCATTGCAAAATAGGTCAAACAACAGATTGCTATTTTTATTCTTCTTCCAACAATAGTGAAGCCAATTCAAAAGGATTATATTTTCTTAAGTAATATTGAAATAAAAAATTAAGCAGTATAAAAATCTTTGTGCTTAAGTCTTCCTTTACCAATTAGGGAAATGCAAGAAATTGAAAACTCAAAATTAAAGAAGCTTAGAAGATAATGGTGGTACCTTTCTCATATTATCATTATTTTAAGAGTTATTGATCATGAAATAGTCTGGTCTTTGTAAAGAACAAAATCCACATAAAAATGTTTGCACAAAGTTCAATTACAACCAGCACATTATACACTTCGTGAGCACTCACAGAATTGAGCCAAAAGTGGAAACAGCCACGTATCCAGTCAGTAGAAGATCATAAAAGAAGAAACAAAAAATTCAATTAAAAAGAATCACCGAGAGGATCTATCATGGAAACTCATGCACCTACCTCAAGAACTTGTTAGAGTGATTGTACCTCCCTTTAGCCGTTTGTAAATTCATTTTGAAGGTCCGTAAGCAGAAAATAATATGCCCTCGATATTGACTACGCTGAAACCAAGTTTCCTAGGAAAGTATACAAACTCAAATGCAACTAAACTATTTTACAACTTAGGCAGTTCCTCCGTGTTCTCCATAGAATCCTTCAGAATTTTTTCAGCTCGCCTTTTTTTCTCATCCTTCTCATTATCCTTGCAAAACCAAGGAGCAATCTCATCAGCATCCTTGTTCTGTGGGATCAATTGATGTGACTCACCTAACAACTTCTTCCCAATTCCAATCTTAAATTGCACTGCAGGCCTCTGGTTCAACAGAACCTTTCTCTGTACCTCCTTATCAGAATCACACACCTTGTTCTTCATCGCTTCAATAGCTGGAGCAAATGTCTGCAGCACTGAAACATAATTCCCCACCACACGGTTTTCCACAATGGGATTTTTGAAAGCTACTTCCTTTGAAAGCTTAGCTGGAAGAACCACAGAAGATATTTCCTTCTCCTCAAAATGCAGAGGAGCAGAAAGAAACGGATTACTCTCAGCTGCTTGTTTTTCCTTGGAATTATCTCCATGGGAAACTGAAGAAGGCCCTTCTGGTCCAGTGCCAGTAAATCGCTGCTGCAAATTCAGCATTGAAATTTCCATCTTTCTCTGCTGTCTTCCCAGTTCAATCTTCTCTGCATGTGAATCATCTCCCCTTTCATTGGAAGTGGGCAACTGAAGGCAAGTCTGGGGATCAGGGAAAGCAGGCAGCCAAGCTGGAATGTGTTCACTAGGAGGCTCCTCACCACTTTGCAAAAAACTAGGTGCTGGCTTTCTATCTTTAACAACTGGGAAACGTGGTATAGAATACACAAATGGATTATCCGGAGCTTCACCAACATACTGAATAATCTCCCGAACTACACCCGAACTTGCAAGACAATGATCAATATCAGAAGCACCCGAAAACCCTTGCACTAATCCCAACTCTTCTAAACCTTGAAAGATGTCAAAAACATTAACCTCCGTTCTCCCAGCTAAATTAGCATAGAAATGTGCAGTCTTCCCTAGATTGTATATGTATTGAACAACAACTTCAGACAGAGTTCCAAGAGCAGACTGTTGAAAAGACTGAAACCCCGCTCTCTCACATATTTGTGCTACAGCAACCTTGGCAAGGGCATGAGCAAAGTCATCTCCGCAAACTTTTCTCTTTGCATGTGATTGTTCATTCTTACTTCCACTCTCCCCACCTCCATTGCTCATATTCAACTCTTCATATCACTTCTTTGCTCCAACTATTATATCCAAAACCAACATTCTATTCAAAGAGTACTCAAATACTCGCATTGTTCACCCACTACTCATTGTTTTATCACACATCCTTTTTTAGCTTGCTAAGAAAGTGAAAGAACCCCAAAAAAAAAAAAAAAAAACCATCAAGATTCTGAACATTTATAAATCTCACAAACAATAAAACAAATGAACAAATCAACATTCTTATACAAGCAACAGCTAAAAACCCAATAACAATTCAAAGCTGAATTTTTATTTTCTCAATCTACAGAGAAACCTACAAACCCTAGAAATTCATACTTTGAACAAAATATAACGAATTACATAAATTTAAAAAAAAATAAATAAATTTCCTAAACAATGCTTTAACTTGACCAAAACAAATACTTACCAGTCAACTCTAGCCACTTGGTAATATTCCAGCATTTAAGGAGCAGAAACTCATTCACTGAAATCAGCGAAGACTGGGTCACCGAATGGACCCCTAGTTGGGGTTTATTTGAAATTTTTCAAAAATTTTCAACTTTCTGTTTCGAGGGGTTTAAGGTTTAAACCGCGAATTAAAACCCTAGTTAAATCTCTGGATCAAGGAAGCAAAGAGAGAGGGAAAAGTGTGGAAGATTGAACCGAGCAGCGCGGAGAGCTAGTTTTTTTATAGACGTCAAGGAAAGGCAGCGTGAGGCAAAAGAGGAGTGATAGCTACGCACGCCAGTGGATAGATTGACCATCGTTCTACTGCTCTCCATTTGACACCTGTCCTTTTTCTTTAAAAATTTTGTTTTTTGTTTTCTTTTGAAAGTAAACTTAAATAAATTAAAAAAGATGTTAACCATTAGTAATGAAGATAATTTAATAAAACACAATTGAAAAAATCTATATTAAAGAATTATTTTTAATTGACTTATTATTTAAAAGTGAAAGTTATAAAATAATTGAAATTTTAAAAATCTTTCACTATAATTTAGTTATATTGACAAATTTATTTAATTTTTCTAAAAGATGATTCAGATCAATATTAGCGAGTAATATTAGACAAATCTTTGATCATATTTTATTATTACATTAAAATTTTGAAGTATTGATGAATTTTAAAATTTTTTGTTTTTATATAAATTTCAATACATTTTTTGTTGTATATGTATTGGATATTGGTCATAGAAATAATGTGATAAGAAAAATAATAGATATCCATAAATTGTCTTTTTATCATTCAAACATTTGGAGTGTAAACTTTTTGTTTTACTAAAAAAGAAAAGATAATTGGGTTAAACTAATTAATTCAAGTAATACGTAAAATTAATAATTGGGTTCGGTTTTCAAAATTAAATCGAATAATAAGTTAATAGGTTGGATTTAAATTCATAAAATCTAACACGATACAAATGTGAAATCCGTTATATGCGATCTATTATCAAGTCTATCTGTTCTTAAGTTACCTTGCCCATTAAAATTTGCCATTAAAGTATAAATGTATAATAAATTTATATAACATTTATCATCATAGACTCACTTATAGTTATTGATTTATAAAGTAATAGTATTATATTTATAAATTTTAAATAATTATATATTTTCAACAAATTTCTATAATTCAACCCATATAATAAGTTATTGGATCGACTTTTAAATGGCGATGATCTACGTTTTCACATGACGCACAATTCCATGGATAGTTTTATTCAACACCGTGATGGAGGACGTAGCTCATTTTATTTATTAAAAATATTTTATTTTATCCCCTTANATAAATTTATGTAGTCAATACGGTTGAGTTGTAAAAGTTAGGAATAGATGCAGTTTGGGGTAAATAATAGACACCCCCAAGGTTTGGTTTAAGTAAAAACTCACCCCTGTTATTCATAAAGTAACATAAAGACCCCCATTTTGATATTTTAAGTAGACCCCTGTTTTTATGGGTCAAGACCCCCATGTTTTCCAATTCTGGGGGTCTTTATGTTACTTTATAAACAACAGGGGNTGAGTTTGTTACTTAGACCAAGCCTTGGGGGTGTCTATGTATTTACCCCGATGCAGTTTTTACTTATAAATTATTGTTTTGTTGGCAAGGATTTAATCATTATATAAGATACAGGGAAAATGATAGGTCAACTGCCTCCGTAGCATAGTGGTAGTGCGTTCGCTTCGTAAGCGAAAGGTCGCGAGTTCGATCCTCGCCGGGGGCTTTTAAAAAAATAAATTTTATTATTTTCCCATAAGTGGGCCCTGATTGGGTGTAAATTTAATGTATTGGGCCACAATTTCTGGATGCAAAGGTCCAACCTTTTATTTGGGCTCAGTACCACATCTCTCTTTCTGAACAGTACTTTCCTTCACATGACTTCACGAACGTAAACAACATTCAATACTACGTCATTATTTGCCAACAAATTGTTCAACTCTCTTGATAATTCATACTAATTGTAATGGAATCCCTATCTTTTTGGGAGGGTCGTATATAATAATTTTTAGAAGGGAAAGATCGTGACATCCGTACTTCATGAAGCATTCTTTACACTTTTCACGTTAATGGTGAGATATCCAATTTGAATTAAGATGCATCGTGGAAATTAATGAAGCATGCACTAAAAATAACTTACATGAATTAATTACTTGGCATGACGCGTATGTACATATGATGAGAGCCTTTCATGTATATCATTTTTAAGTTGAAACTAGAATATTATATACGGTATAAAGTATATGTGTACAATGATTTAGAGTATTCTATTCATTGCTACATGATATGATACATGCATATACGATTTTAGAACCTTCATATATGTCATCATTAAAATAAAACTAAAATAATATACATTATATGATACGTTACAACCTTCAAACATATCATTGTTAAAGTGATCATGATTATATTGAATGAGATTTTTTTTTTTTAAGTCGTATCGATATAAAAAATTCTTTAGGTTAGACAATATGAGAGTTTACAAAAACATTCCCATTATCTAAACTAGATTAATTGGGTATATAATTAGACGTTTAGTATTGTGGAGTGAGGCTTATTTCACGTTGAGGCTCGATTATAATTAATATTCAACAAGAACATGTCATAATTAGACGTGCAAAAGAGAGACAACACTGCTCAAGTTATGGTCTTCTCTAGCTAAATATTAATCAGCCAGATTTTCGTTAGTAGAATTATTGATCATGTATATGCTGTGGCACGTGCCTTCGTAAATTTAGAAGCCCACATGCATGATTTCAGAAATTGTGCAACAAATTACCTTCAAATGAATCTGGCTTTTTCCAGAGAAAAGAACAATATATACTTCCTATTCTTCTTCCAATATTTGTATCTTTATTCGATATCTCTAGGACACTACTCATGTTCAAAACTATACCTCTTAGAGTATGATCTGAAACTTACTGATGGAGAAGAGTCAAATAACCTTCTTAGCAAGAAGTCCTTCACTTTCAAATGTTGCTTCAATATATGTATATATATTTTTATATAAATAATTAGCAACATCATTCCCTAGTTTCTTCCGCCTCAGAAATTCCAAACCCTAGGGATGCTGTCACTAACGACTGTATATGTTTTCATATCAATGGAGTTCCGAGGTCGAAAGATCTTGAGAAATGAAAGAATATATAACTTCTATAACTTCCAAATCTAGCTAGCTATTTATCTTTGCTTCCTGTCTATGTTTTCATATGATAAAGGACCACAAGCATGCAATCTTTTCACTTGAACTTTCACTATATATTTGTCATTTTACCTTAATTACATGCTATTCGTCCATCATCTTGTTGGATCTTGTGCAAAGTTGACAATTCCGGTCCTCTTCTGTCTTGCTGACAATTAAGCAAATTGGCAGCCTTTTTTTATTCATTCTACGTAATAGCTTAATTCAAACAATCAAACAGTATTGAAACTGTATAAGTAATTAATTTTCTGAGAGGAAACTAGTTAAACATGTTTTTCCTTCTTGCTACATCTATCTTTCCGGTTTTTAGTTGTAGGGTTTTGAACTCTATAAGTCAATGCACGAGGGAGAGATCAGAGAGTAGTGGATATTATACTATCTCGTGAGCCTTGCATATGGACGAAAGTGAGACCTCAAAGCTAGCATGCAGCAAAATAATGGTCATGGCAAATTCATCAACAAGTACAATATCACAAACTAACAAATTACAGCTGCAATTCATATATTGCAGTTTTACTTCAATCTTGCCCAGGTATATTATTATTTGCTTATCACAGATGTGTAGATTAACCAATTTTCAGATGCAACCCAAAAAGAAGTAATCATCAATTAAGAGTAGTTTTTACACTGTACAAATAGCCTTCACAGTGGTCATTCAACTGAAAACGTGAACTATGAACAAATAATAATTAATACATCTTGTCACACTAAAAAAATAAGAACCATTCATACAGCATAATATGCTATAAATAATATATTTGTTTTCTCCATGTGACAATCAAACTGTAAACGAAGTGCAGATTTGATTTTTCAGTCACCTGATGATCCAAATTTAAGAATCAAACAAAATAACTTATAGTTGTAATCTCCATATATATAATAATAAACTGTCTGCATATCTCGTCAACGAAGTGGAATTAATAATGTCAACGTACCTGATTAAAAAGTACCTTCCTTCTCTCCTGAGACAAAAATTGAACCATGCTTTTTTTCTTGAAAAGAGGGATTTATTTCTTTTTTCCTTCAATTCCTCTACTGCAGGCTTTGATGTCAATTCATTTAGGAGGAAACTCCTGGTCCTTATCTGACTGGCTACCGCTGTTGCTGTGAGAAGGAAGAAGCATAGGAGTCATGCTAAAATGGAAGGGTCTCATGGCCTGGCTTGTAGAGTGTGGAGGTGGGGAAAGAGAATTAGAAAAAAGATTGTCTGGAGTGGAGCTCAACATTTGAAACTGGTTAATTTGTCGCGGATCAATCTGAACAGAAGCCGCAACATGAGAAGGGAACAATGGTTGTGTTGTTCCGGGTGGTGGACATACCAAAATCTGAGAGCCGGATGATAGAGACAATGTGGATGGCAATGGCACAACATTAAAGTTGTGGAGATCTTCTGTTTGGGATGTAAATCCATGACTTCCTAATTGAGACAAAGGAAAATTTGAAGGTTCCAAATGATAATAAGAACCATAAGGCGCAACATTGTTCAACAAACCTGGTAAGGATGAATTGTTGGACCTAGGTAAGAAGTTGATAGCTGAAGCCTCTCCATGCCCTTCGTTCACATCTTTTTTCTCTTCACTGCCTTTTGTCCAACTTTCCTTCCCATTTATTTCTTCATTAGCAGCTTCTTTGGACTTAGCACTCCAAAGAGCATTAGAACTCCAAATATTTGATCTCTGTAATCCTTCTGCATCTTCCCAATTGATATCACTGCTATTGATCCTAAACCCTTCTTTGTTAGATTGGGAAGCACCAACTTCATGAGCAGATAGTATTTCTTGATGGTTTAGACCCAAATTCCCTGGTGGCACTTGGAGGGGAGGTAGTGCGTCAATTTCATGCTTTGCCACATCAAGCAACCAATCAACAACCTTGCTTGGTTGATTGAGTCCAAGTCTATCTTGAAGATCATATAACTGAATAGCAGTGGGTACAGAAAGCCTCACTCGCCTGTCTCTCAGCCCTCTTATGGTGCATACTTTGCTATGTCTATCTTTACCTCCGAAAGCACGCGAGACCCGCACAATTCTTGGATGCTTCAATCTTAACCATGGTGATGAGCTAGATGAAGCCTTGGCAACGATCTTACTATCCCTTGCATTGCCTTCATGTTTTCCAGAAGAAATCGCTTCATTTGAACTCGAAATCATCTTATGTCTCTCATTATTGGTGCACATGCAGCTCAACTTCTTGGTATATCATATAATATCTTTTCAGTCGTAGATTACTAGCTCAGAATTTCTTTATCAGAAAGATCAGTTTGCCTCAAAAGCTTCTTCATGTACTGGTTTCCCTTGTTTATCCGCCTTGTGATTCATGAAAAAAGAAGAAAAAATAATAATAACAAAGCGAAAGAAATTAGATCCAAGTACTTGAAGTACTAAAAAGTAATTCATAAAATTGGAGAATATATAATTAACAGCCTGTAAAAAAGGCAACTATTGATCATCAGAAGAATTCTCATACATAAGCGCACAAGTAAAATACTGAACAAAAAAACTAACAAATAGTCATATCTTGCAGCTAGAGAGGAGCTGATGTTAGATCAGTCAAGTAATTGCTTTCTAGTTCTTGACATCTGTGGCATATCTCTCACTGGTAACCAAATTGACAAAATCAGACATGACGGCTTCTGTTGTGACTAAAAGAAAAGCTATCATACAGCTGTGAATGCTATATGGATCGCTATGGATAGCTAGTCAAAAGAATTAATGAAATGCCTTATATATTCATGACCTGGTGAAGCAAAGCAGAAGAAATATATCTATATATTCCCGTTTAAACGTTAAGAATAATTGTAGCTAGGCTATACTTTTCAAAGAGAATTGAAAGCATGTGAACTTACACCAAGGGCAAAAATTTTATGGTATTCTTTTGGTAGCTGGAAGTAGATAGTACTGATTCTGCGCCGCAGTTCGAATGCCTTGCCGAAATCTGGTACTAGACTTATCCAATAATCTGCATATATATATGAAACTGAAGGGTTGAAAATTTGATTTGAATTGCAGAGAATAAACTTATTGATGAAAGTTGAAGCATATGAGAAAGCAGATGCCGGAATTCAGACCATGCTCCACAGAAGAATTGGGAAAAGCAATGGCACAAGTTATGCCACGTGGAACATCTCGCCATCGGGTCAATTAATGTGCTAATCGAAATCTTATCATTTTCTTCATCACGCATATTGGGCAATTATTACCATACGCAGAACATGCATTAGGGCTAATAATCCTACGTTAAGGTCAAAATACAATCGTTTAATTCAACTTATGTAAGGGGGAACACATGTTTAGAAGAATTGATTTAAAGTCCTAATCACCTATGTTTAAAGTAACTTAATATCTCTCTTTTGAATTGGTTCCGACGGGGGACCGTGCTGCCATTTTGTAAAGTGGCAAAGCATGCTTTATCGACAACTACAAAAGGTTTTGCAAACTGAACCCCATCACATGGGGTCAATGGATGCACGCCTAACTAAAACTAAGGTAGATATTCATGTGATCAACAGAACGAGATCTAGCTTAACTATGTCTCCATCATTCAGTTTGTTCCTTGTGTAACTATTATTAATTTTACATTGATCGATCATTGTATTCACTAACACGCACTCCTTCATCACAAGATAAGCAAAAGCGTAAGAAGTAGTGATGGTGCTGAAAACATTCTGCCAAGCATATTTACATATATATATGAAACAAAAGGAAAGAATTAATGGAGATAAAAGTGAAAGATGGAATCTTCAAATGGAGATGGAGAGAAGATTTAAAAGGCAGTACAAAAAGATATCTATCCATGTCAAGTTGGATAAGTCCATTCATGGGCTTGGAAAAGTTGTGGTCGATAGTCTGGGGCACTGTCATCTTGATGTGGATGATAGCTACTTAAGACATGAGAAGCTACCTTATAGGTTTGGGACCAACATACGTAATTTGCTTTAGAACATCCGCCCAGTAGTGTAAAAGAGGACCACACAACTTTCCTTGGGAGAGATATGCATGAAGCAAGTTGAAGATGATCAACCCAAAGCCTGACATTCGCAAGCACAATGGAATAAGTTATTAAAGAATTTAAGACTAATTTTTTTGACGAAATATTTATAAAGACGTATGAAAGTTTGCTTTGTCTACCTTTGAAGGGGACTCAAATGCAGCATGGAATCTCCCCCTTCAATTCTTCAAAGATATATACATATATATTTATGTCACTTTTTCATTCCCAGCTTCAAAACTCTAGTTTTTCTTTGACAAGTATATGCCTTAACACGGTCCTACTAGTTGCTAATATAGCACGTGAACCTTCCATGGGAGAGCTAGCTTCATACTTTACTTCTAGTTGGGTTTCTGATGAATCCTGTGAAACAGCAAGGAAATGATTTCTGTAACATTAGGGCAAGAAGAAGAATAATGAAGCAAATTCGTTGTTTTTCAATATGGAAATGGAAATTGTTTTCAAAACCATAATGACTAAATTAAACTATACGTAAAGATATAAGAAAAAAAAAAAGCTTGGTTTTCTGATCTATAGCTAGCCTTTATAAGCTGATCTACTTTAAAATTTTGGCATGCAAGAATAGTGTAGGAGATGATTATTCCAGCATACGAGCAGAACAAAAGCAATTCCTCGACCCATAAAAGCAACAAAAGCGAATGGTAATCTCCCTGAAAACTCACCTGGTCTGATGTTAACTAGAACACGAAGAAAGATTTTGTTTTCCTCTCTTTTTGATGATAAAAATATAAAAACCCAAGTTATACCGAAGCTATCAGATTTTGTCATCATATATAGACTTAAACTTCAGTTTTCTTGGTAATGGATAAAAGGAAAATCAGAAAATTCTAAAATTACCGCTCAGTAGGATGACAGCTAACAAAAAGGTAAATTGATTTTCCAAGATATAGTTTATTGACATTTAAAAGGGAGAAATGTGCTGCAGAATAAAAAATATTGTTTTTATCTCCGCACTATTTTCTGTCTTTACTTGAAGGTGGGTTGGAGACAATTTTTTAAACATTATTAAAATTTTATTATAGAATATTAATCGTTTTTCCTTTTGAAAAGTACAAAGACAAGAAAGCCTAAAACGTAGAAATATAGTACAAATTGTTTCTGAAAGGGTACAATAAGAAAGAGAGGTAATCCTTAATGATCAAAGTTCAGAAGGGTTCTTCTTCTTTAACTTTTAAGTGGGGCTTCTTCAATGACTTCGGCCCTTCTCATTTCATACACACAGACAGCACACACAGCAAGAGAGGGAGAGTGACCTTCACTAATTGTTTGCAGGGAGAAAGAGATGGGAGAGAAACTTTTAGGGTTTTAATAATCTCTTTCCCTCTTTCTTAATAAGCAGTAACAGTACTGGTGAAGAGGGAACAGTAGAAAAGAGGTTCACACACCACTCAGATTGACTGATCCAAAGCAAAAGCTACCATTATTGCCAAATAAATGGTCCCCAGATTCCAGACACAAGTCGTCGCTCTGCTCATTATACTATTGATCTTCCACCCCTAATCTTGAGTACTATCTTTACAGCAGCATCAGCAGCTGCTTGCCAATTTTATAAGCAACGCAGGGCATCCACATTTTTTGTTTGCATTCTTTACCACTCTTTGTACCATGCATTATCATTTTCATAGTAAACATCGTGTAGTAGATAGGCCAAAACTAAATGATAATGTATATTTCCCCTTTTAAATAGCTATGTTAATAAATTAATTTGTCTATTAAAAGAGATCATAAGTGAGCACAAACCTCAAAATTATCAAATTAGATTTAGAATGTAAATAAATTGCAATGGCGCCCAAGTTTCACCAAACCGATGTAAAAAGGTTGAACTTCAGGATACATAATTGTCTTTCCTTGACCATTTGAACATTAGCTCATGACTAGCTTTAAACAGTGTTTTCTGGTTGGGAAAATTCACGTAGATATCATTAAGCATTAGTTGCTCGTTTAAATGGTGAAGGACAGACGAAAATTGTGCTGCATACCTAACGAGAAAACACTGTGTTAAACCACAATTGTTTGGTAATTGCTTAGAAATTAAAAGAAGTCTTCTAAAGGAAACCAAAATTCTACCGTTGGTTTTGAAAACCTTGAACCACTTTATCTTCTCCGAGTCTCCCGAGGTGTCGGAAGAGTTCACAGTGATATTTTATAAAAGATCAGAGACAGCCTCTCTTGATAATCCAAAGGTTGTCTTATTGTCTGCTCTCTCTAAGGATAAGAGGATATCAAATATCAATGATAGTAGTACAAAAACTATGTTGATAAAAAGGGAATACAATTCAAATGATCTTTAAAGTTAAAAAAAAAAAAGATTAAATTATAATCATCATTCAAAATGAAAACATGTTATGGCTTTTGCAATAATAAACATATGTTTATTATTGTTTTAAATTTTATTATTTAAAAAGTATTTTTGATTTTATAATATTTATTATTTAAGAATAATACTAAACAATCAATCAACCATTATGATATAATATGACATAATCAAATTGGATGAATGATGTAGATCAAACTTTAAAGAAGTTGTTGAGTACTAAAGGTCACATAAAACATTTTTGGTGAGATATAATTGTCCACATAATGTGTGATTGATTTATTCTTGACAAAATTTTTGGTAGAAATTTTAGGCAGAAAAAACCTAATTCTATTGGAAGTGGGCCTACAAATAAGACTAGAAATTAGCTTTCCCACCATATTTTACCCAAAAAATAATGTCGTTTAAGCCTTTGAAAACGCGTTTTAGGCAAGTTTTGTTCCTTTAACTTTCTTATTATGTTTCAGATTTTTATGCTTTTTGTTTTTAAGGTTTTGTTTCAATTTCTAGTCCTTAATTATGTTAATAATTCATAAATTTGTAAAAATAGAAAAGTCAGTATTTTGTTTGGTTTTGCTTTTCCTACTTCCATTAGGTTATATTTTTACTATTTAAACGTGATGTTCTTATCTTTATAATAGATTTTAACAATTTTAAATGAGAGTTTCTCTTTATTTTCCATCGTTCTTTGTGATTCTTAGGGAATTATGCAGCTATGAAGTCTAATAATTCGTTGAATAATTAGGTTCTTATATGCTTCCTTGTATTAATAAGCAATTAAAATGTTTGTTACTATAAGTTTCTTTTATTAATTTTTATTCATCCAATACAATTTTGTCATGTCATATTATATAAAAATTATGATATATATAAACTAATTATAGGCGTATAAGGGCTATAACTCTGATGTAAAATCCAGTGATTAAACAACCTGTATTGAGAAACTTCTGAGGATATGAAGTATAGGTCTTGTGGGATTAATAGAGGTGTACCTAAACTGATCCGAATATCCGCGTTTTTTAAAAAAAAAAAGTTTAGTATTATTCATTGTTTATATTTTTAAATATTTATCTTTTAAACTCAAAAGACATAATGTAACATCAGACATATGAAGATATTTAACATAATAAAAAAATAACGATATAGTTTTAAACATGATATTAATACATATATTATTATTTATGTGTACGAATTGTTTGATTATTATAATTTCTTGGCAGAGTGGATATGCAATTCGCTCTTTCTGCAAATTTGTGCGTTTTTGACTGTGAAACATTAATTGTCTTTGCTGTCTGTTCGCTTGCTTTTTACCCATTCATGTTTTCTAGGGTTTCTTCCCATCCTCTTTCAAGGTTCAAGGGCTAATAAGAGACAATAACTGCATTCAGCAGAAGAAACAGCAGTCCCTAAAAAGAAAGTGAAGACAGAAATAAAAATATATAAATGTACTTAAAGCTGTCAACACAAGAGAGAGACAGGGAAATTAAATCTACAATACAAGTATGTATACGTGAGACAAAAATTCAGAAGAGAGACAAAAGAAGGGGTCAGTGTCCTCTAACAACACACCAGCCTCTTAACCGGCACACAGCTAGCTAGCACATGCAAGAGAGCTTCTCATCCCTCTCTCTGTGGCGCCATAAATAAGTGAAGATGATGATAGAGATAGTGGCTAGCTGCAAGGTGGTTGATGGTGATAGTAAGCTGCCAGGGTAGATACGATTTTTGAGCCCATTCAGTGCTGCAATAAATTTTGTTAAGCACTGACAAGGTAATTTGTACACCATCAACCGCTGTATCAAATGTTTTAACCTTCTCCGTGAATTAACATTCACTTTTCTGAGCCTTCAGCAAGTTTT
Source organism: Bursera palmeri (assembly GCA_026225775.1). Taxonomy (NCBI): domain Eukaryota; kingdom Viridiplantae; phylum Streptophyta; class Magnoliopsida; order Sapindales; family Burseraceae; genus Bursera; species Bursera palmeri. Next base: position 57,146 of record JANKKB010019283.1, read on the forward strand.
CGAAGACCGAGTTGCTAATTTCTATAATGAATGGGTATACTGTACCATATACAAAGCAATTCATCTTTCTTTATCTTTTTTGACTGTAGACAACATGCGATGATATCTGGTATATATAACTGCATGCAGTATATATATAAAGTATATATCACATTCACATGCATTCTTTGGCTATTTTGCTGTAAGATCAAATCATTGTTTCCAACTGAGAGTGCATGAAGTATAAACTGATACAGAAAGGAGCAAACAAAACAAAGTGTAATTGCACGCGTGAATGCCAAAGCGGGCAGGGAATTTGAAAAGAAGTGCCAGAAATATATAGAAAGACTCTTGAATTTGTCTGCCGGGCCGAGTATATTGATCACCATGATTTGCTGATGGTACATATATATAGCTCGGGACAAAAATGATCACCATAAAGTACTTTAATCGTATGAACCAACATACACTATACAACCTCTTATCATCTGCCTTATTTTCACTCTTCMATTATGCACTSCTAGACTGTGAATTGTCAGTGTACTCAACAGTTCTTGAGTTTGTTGCTGTGGATTAGATGGATYCATCTATTGCAAGAGCTTAATTGTGTTTCAAATGGATGTGATAGCTTCAAAGAATCATGTACATTTCATTTATTGTAATTTCATGATTTAAACAATTATTAAAGTGACATTTTTTTAGCATTATTTTTTTACTTCAAACATAATGAATCACTAAATTGAAGCAAACGAAGGATTGGGAATTGTTGTTTTGTTCTAAATTACAAGTTGAACTACAGCATCATAATCCAGTCAAAAAAAGATTATAGTGATTCTTGAATGGCTAATAGTAGAGTTGAGTTAGGTCAAGGTTTGCGGGTTCAAGATGCTTATCAGAGATGAATATTGAAGATTTGTCTCCACATAAAAATCTGTTAATCTAATAGTTGAATCAATATATTCATATAGGATATTAATTTGTAATTATTTAATTCATCAATACTTACAAATTTAATATATTTTGTGTCCAGAAATACTATCCTAATTACAACTAAAAATTCACACTCTTATGCATTACTTAACAATAATGTTATATTATTGCCTAATCTTTTCTCTTTTCCAATTTATTGCTATTTTTTCTCCTCCATTATGTTTATTTTTGTTGCATCAATTTGTTTATAAGTCTTGATATATAGCCTTTATATATAAAGGTCAAAAAGATTGACTCCAGGAGGGAATTTGTGGCCTTCTTATATGGGCTTATTGTGGTGAATACCTTTAATTGGGCCTAAGGCCATTTAGATTAGAAATGCAGATTTCATTCTCATCCAGCCCATTTAAACCATCGCTCATGCTTGGACTGGGCTCTGTTCTTATATAAATGAAGACGTTAACATAGAATCAACACATAGGATGAGTACATCTGTTGCCATGCTTTCCACAAACTGATTTGATCAAACCAACTTTGGCTCCTCCAACCTTTCAGATTAAAACGTATTAACTCTCTGTTTGAGACAGCCGTGGGAGGATCTGATGACGGAAGCAAAATCTTGTCTGTAAGAAGACTAGTTTACCCCTTTTTGTCTTATTGAAAAACAATATAATAATAAATATTTTGATTTAAAATTAATAAACTAATCTAAAAGACTGCCATACGACATATTTGACATTTCGATAAACAAAATAATAAAATTTTTTGCAAAATAAAAAATAAAAAATATAAACTCATAAATTTTTATTTTTTTCCTCTCTTCTAGCTCTAAGAGTCTTCTCCTCTTTTTTCACTTCTATCTTTCCAATTCCAGAGCCAATCACCTGAGAAAAACAAAAATTCAGTAAAAAGAAGCAGACATAAATTTGGGTGTGATGTGACAGACATTTTTCAATGATTCATAGCCATTTGTCTTGTCTGCCAATGAAGGAAGAAAAAGGACTTCTCTTTGTCCCTTTGGAATCCTTTTACCATAAATTTTACATTTTCACCTATTTTACATTTTTCTTTTTCTTTCTGTTTCATCATTTCTGCCGCAAACAAACACAAATAATACACCACAGTCAAACATTAAAGCGAGAAAGCCTCACTGGAAAAGTAGAAGGTAGCCTGGTTCATAATGCTGGTGTTGTTTCTAGATTAGACAACTATTCTCCAATGGTCATGTGACTCATGTCAATCTAGATTCTCACCCTGATTTACCAGAAACTACTGCCTATAACATCCCAGGTACTGATCTCTGAAAGCTATCAAAGAGAGGGTACCAGCCCTTTCGTTTCGATTCATACAAGAAAGCGATACTAAGAAAAACTTGGCTCAATCTAGTATTAGAATATTGAGCTGTTGAGTTTTATAGGTCAGCGTTTGAAAGAGCTCTTATGCAACGTTATATTCAACATTTTACCGGATTAACTAAAAAAAAAAAAAAGAATTTTACTTGAAACTTAAAATTCTCCTTTATTTAGTGTCCAGATAAGAAATCAAACGTCTTTAAGACTACAAAGAAACAGAGACGCAAAACGATTCATCTCATTGGGGTCTAGAGCTAAACCAATCTCAACGCCACCATTTCCGTCTCTACTCTCCATCATGGATATACCTCCACTTCTCTGTACTGATGTAATCTCTACTCTGTTAGGCCTTCCCCAACCACAATCAGCTTCGTAAAATTGTAGCCGGTTCGACCCGCTAACGAAAATCACAACCACTTCCACCCCAGGTTCAGGAGAACTCGAGGGAAATGGTAATTTTAGTCCTTCATAAAGCGCTTTCTCCATCTTTTCAACCGCCACAATTGTTTTCTCTACCATAGTGGAAAGCCCCTTTTCTTCCATCAAAACTCTTGCTTCTGCAACCGCTGTGCAAAAACCAAGACAGTTGCCGAAATAATTTGAAGGGAGTGGAGGGTCTAAACGCATCCTATGATCTGCCGCGAAGTACCCATAAAAGATAATCTTTTTGTCCTTGCTTTCTACTCCTGGTAATCTTGTTTTCAGCAAGCATAACGACGTGTAGGCAAAAGCCAGTGCAAAAGTTGATATATGACGTCGTTTTGTAGCAGGTTGGATCTCTTTTTCATCAAATTCTGAAAGCACCTTTTCCCTGAGCTTCTTGATGTCTTCACAAGTAAGCTCAAATGTTGCTTGGACCGAATTGGATAGCGGCGTCTTTACGTTACCACCATTCGGCAACAGCTTCAAACTTCGAGTTGGCTCCGAGTGGAACTCATTCTTTTTCCCGAAATAGTTCAAGTACATCGTTTCAAGGCCAGCCGGATCTTTGATACCTGTCCGTTCATAAAATGGAATTAGAGGTTCTGGTAACAAAGACGAGTCGCCTTCACCATTTTCTTTGCATAAATAAGCCCATGCTCTCATGAACATGAGTCCAGTTTTGCCTTCAACAACTGCATGGTGTGCAATAGCACCAATAGAAAACCCTTTGTTGGGAAAAAATGTTATTTGAAGAGACATTACGGTGGCAATATCTTCAGATATGGTCAACTGGGGTATAAGATTACGTGAAGCAGCAGCTTCACGAATTTCACCGCTGGAGAGGAAGTCAAAGTTTGCATCAGACTCAGCGATGGTGAGGGAAAGCGTGTCAGTTGGAGTAAAATGGACAAGAGGTTTTGGTGCATGGGAAGGCCAGATGATGTTGCCTGCAAGAGGGAGGTAGTCATTGAGAGTAAGAGAAAGCGCGTGCTTGAGTTTGGGGAGGATCACTGAGTTGAAGTAAAGAGAGGTCAAGTCAGGGAGTTGATAGAAGACGAGAATCTCAGTTGGGAGAGTTTTCATGAACAATATATCGTAAAACGTGAGGGGCAGAGTGAAATCGGTGTCTGAGTTGGTGGATGGCCCGACTCGGCTCACCTCAACTATCTTCAAATCGTTAGATGACGCCATGACTATGAATATTGCTGCTGCACAGACAGAGGTTCAATCTTAATGGCTCTATGATCAACTTATGTATATGGGTGTAAATATATATAGATATTCCAAAGTTGTTGGGGTAGCTTATAGGCCTATCTATCGCTAATTAAAAAATCATATCGTGATTGATGTGCTCAGATTTTTATTTTTATTTTGTAACGTGTAAGCATCAATGACAATTGGGGAATTAAAAAAAATAGCCAAGTGGGTAGGGGCATATTTGAAAAATAGCCGATTCTCAAAATTCTATAATTTATCTAACCAATTTCACCTGTGTTTCCTTAATTACCATTGTCTCAGTCGAACTCCATCCATTTAACCCATTTTGAGTTCATGTTCTTCAACTTTATCTTTTGTTTTCTTCTCTAAGTGACGCACAAAAAAATTCATGCACTTCGAAAACAAATCAAGTGGCAACAACTTTGTTTTTTATTTATATATTAATACTTGTATTGATGAGGATGGGTTTTATGAGTTCATTTGATTTGAGTTAGAATGAGTATTTATATTTTAATGTTGTGTTTTGAAATAAAAATAAGTTAGATTTATGTTTGATAATTATCGATGATATATTTCAAAGTTGCTCGGAGTTGTTTTTGCGGTTAAAAATGTTGAAAAGCCTTCAGAAAATATAGTTGGGGGTGTAGAAGATGAAGTGCATGCCATGAGGCAAAATCTTACTACCAGACCGTGATACCTCATGGTTTGTCTCAGACGGTGATGTAGTAGATGAAGCACAAACCATGAGTCAAGGTCTGATATCAAAGTGAGCTACGGCCTCATATCCAACTTTATTTGTAGAGAATATTAAGTTTTTCAACCTTTATATCGATGATGTCTTTTAAATTTGGACTTGTAATAATAATATTTGCGGAAGTGCTTCATTATTTCTTGGTTGTAGTACACCATTCAAAAGTGGGAACCGTGAGTTAAGAAATTAAGCTACTTGATGATGAATACTCAAACCGTGAGTCAAGAAATTAAGAAAGTGATTACAATTTAATGAAAATTAAAAAAAAAAAAAAAAAACTGGACCAAGAGATCGTGACGGTTGGATCAGATTGTCTCTCACACTGTCACAGCC
>JANKKB010019296.1:0-14277 GCA_026225775.1 Bursera palmeri
AAAAAAAAAATAGAATAAAACATAAGGGTTTCCATCCCTTACCTCCTGGTACGCAGAGAATGACTAGTTGCCCTATTCGCAAAATTTGGACTGGAAGAATAGAAGGCTGCATAAATAATGTATACAAAGTTGTAAGTATTATAATCAACCGATAGTTATATAAATTCAAAAAATCTTAAGGAACTAATAGTCAATAATGAATCAATGCTTTAAGCAATCATCTAAAAGCATTAAGCAAACGCTAATGACTAACACTACAAGTTTAATCCACTAACATTGCTAAAAGAATCTAGTGCAAGAGTCAAACAGGCCAAGCATATGTTAGAATCCTAATTGTAAGGTACGGGACTTGAATCCCACATTAAAAGTCTGGGCTTCTTGTGTGGGATTTATAAGGCTTTGGGCTCTCTAATTTCAATAGCTAGCTTTTGGGGTGTGATCATACTAAGATTCTTATCAATTGGTATCATAGCCTACATCATGCCTCTTCATTGCAATCTTGCAGCGCAAGTAGTGATGTCGACATTGCAGTGCCCGGGACTAGTCAAAGTATTAGTGCACAGCCAACCTGCGTGGTAGCCGGGGGTGCGAAGCATGGTGAAATGTTAGGATCTTATTTGTAAAGTATAGGACTTGAATCTCACATTAGAAGTGTGGGATTTATAAGGCTCCGAAGCGTAATAGAATGTCTCATATTAGAAGTCTGGGCTTCTTGTGTGGGATTTATAAGGTTGCTACTGAACGTGGTAGAATGTTAGGATCCTAATTGTAAGGTATGAGACTTGAATCTCACATTGGAAGTGTGGGTTCCTGTATGGGATTTATAAAGTTTTGGGTTCTTCCACTTCAATAGCTAGCTTTGGCTCTCCTATTTCAATAGCTAGCTTTTGGGGTATGGTTCTCTCAAGGTTTTTATCAGCGTCATCTTGGATATGTACTCTCTACCGAAAATATCAATTAAATCTTATGGTCACTGAAATTTGTCACATTGTTTTGCAAACAGGAAAAGCAACGAGGCAAATCCATAAAAAAGTTTTGATCTTATGATATGATGTAAGTGCTTCACACAGTTCCATGTACTCAAAGTCCTTTATTTGCATCAGTCATCACTATGAATTTTGATGAACAGTATCTCGCTTGTGACTATTTCAATATGGAGGCTCCACGTCCAATCCGGTTATCCAGTTGAAGTATTATAACAACATGCTCAAGGCTTATGCACAAACTCATTCATTGTTGTAAGCTACTTTAATCATATATATCAAGATCCAAACCAATCAAGTACTCACCGCCCAGTCATATGGTTCCTTCATTTCACCAGTATCGAGCAGAATTGGCTTCGGCTTCTGACAATTGACCTGTTCCTGATTTGGAGTTTTCAGCAAGTTCCTCACCAACTCCCAGAAGGCATTCCCCTGAAAGAACACTCAAAATAGAGTCACTGCAGAATTTAGTAGTTTCACCATCCAAGGAATTCTTTATAATCGGAACAAACGAGCCATAAGCTTCAGACATACATGGTCATCTCCTTGCGTGAAATCAAAAGCTCCAGGCCCATCAGTCGTTCCTGCTGCAAAAGCAAAACCCATGGCTGCTGGGCATGTTCTGACCACCTCAGTGCCCCCATCCGCTTTAGGAACTGATACCTCAAGCTTTGAAAAATCTATATAGGCATGTCGGTACCCAACCTTCCCTTGCAACTGCTCTGTCGCTTGGTTAAACAGTTCTGTCGCTTTTCTGAATTGCTTTTCACCAATAATACGTGTACTCTCAAATTCATCTGGGTAACTGCAAAATGAACATGAATGTTATACTTGAGCAAATTGAAGAAGAGAAAAGATACAGACTGATAGTCTAGGTACCCTGGTCCTCTGCCATAACACAATTCATTTTTCCCATTGCAGGTGCTGTGATCGAAGTCGCAAGGCAGTCCACTGTCTATGCAAAATGCGCCAAGAGTATTTGGACTTACATCGCCACAATTTGATTGGCAGAATGCAGAAACAAATTGAGGTTTTTCAGACTGCATTAAAGCTTTTCTGACCCGGCTTGCAACGCTAGAAAACCTAGTTGCAGGTCGTCCTTGCAAAGGCTTGAAGGATGCAGCAAGTTTCAGCAACTCATTGCCTGTTTTAAATAGACTACAAATTAAGAAATAGAAACATTTTCTGTTTACTTTAGAAAATGATGAAACAGAATGTTTTACACTAGTACCATGGACCAGACCCACCCAATAATCTGCGCTACCTGCTCTTTTGTCTAATATATATGAACACTTCGTTGGCTGGTTTTCAAGATCGAGAAAGTTACAGTTGACAATAGGTTGAAAACCGAAGCAACACATGATTTAACACAAAGAACTAATTCATCCAACCTAGTCTGTAAATGAAATAACAGAAGTAGATTTGGCTGTTTGCATAGATTTTGCTTCATTTTCAAATAAATTTTTCTTTTTTTTACAGGCAGCATTGGCAGCTTGTGTTCCTGACCTCTTAGTTAAAATTATCTAATGAGTTCAGTTCATGTTTTGGCTTTCCCATACAGTTAAGCAACTACATGATAATCTGCATTAACTACAAATGTGAATCAGTTCCGTTTAATTCTCGTTGTGATCATGTGTTTCAAACAAAAAGAAATTTACTTACGGTTTTCAAGAGGGTTAGGAATAATGTTTGAAACTCTTCGAGGGATTCTATCAGTTCCAGATCTATTGGAATATAGACCGTTGAAAACTTTCTGAGAACCACTCTGTTCAAACCAGTCCTCCATAAATCTCGCGGCTGCTCCTTTGTTGTCACCACTAATCAATGAATTTGTTCGACCCATAGATGTCCCATGAGTTGCAAACCAGTTGAAGCTACCTATTGCACCCCACTGGTTATCCACAAACTTTAGGAGGGTCATCTCTTTATCAACATCGTACTTATATTTACTCCGCTCGGCTGCAGGGTTGTTGAGATAAGAACTTGGACTACGGTTGACACCAGCATCCAAGAGCTCTCCTATAAAAGCATTAACAAAACTTAGAAATGATAGAAAGTCCTAAAATAAAACATAGGTTGAACAATATATATATCACATTGAATAACAATCTAATCAATTAGCAAATGTTAAGCTATAACCCCAAACTCCCAAAGTCCCAAAAGTAAGTGAATGGGCAACTTGTAATGAGCCATCCTAATGCCTGTACCATTTTATGAATGTTTAGAGAGTGTGAAGCGCATAAGATACCAGCATACACAATTTTAAGTCAATGTGCTTACCTTTATTGATGTAAATTGAACCTGGCCGAAGGTTCTCATGAGCTTGATTAATGCTTTTCACAATGCCATCAACAAGAACATCAAATGATTGGCGCACAAAACCAAGAGATGTTACAATATACACAACATACTGGAGATAGCCTCCAGGTCCAGCATGAGTGTGAATACCGCTTATAGCAACATTTTGCTCCGTATAAAGGTTACCATACCTAAGCAAAGAAAGAAATAACCTCCAATTGTTTAAAAAAAAAAAATAGCAAGAACAATGGAAGCAAACAAATATAAGCTAGTGGCAGGAGCCCTACCGATAATATTTACAAGGAGAATNCCTAATTCTCGCATTCAGTAAGGTCAAAGTTTCTCATTATCCAGAGCTACCAGTTCTTTAGAATGCAAGCGCAGCAATATGAAATAATTAAAAAAAAAAAGGAATGATTCCCATGTTTGAGCTTTGGGTTTTTGGACCGTATTCTACCAACATGCCCACACTAACATACCCAAAGAAGTTANCAAGATTACAACTCCAGAATCAAAAGTATAAGACAAAGGTAATGAGATTTATCTACCTTGCTTTTAGTCTCTCAAGTACTTTAATAGTAACAATTTGTGAGGCCATGCAAGCATCAAGATTGACAAATAATACACGGTTTCCTTGAGGTTCTGCCACAATAAACGTTCNGAGCTCGTAATCTGAAATGAATTCCAGATGCAATCTGTTCCGAATTTGCATATCCCATCATATTGACATCAGCAGCTGGCCCTGTTATGTCATAGCTTCCAAGGCCAATCAAATAAGTGGAAGCTGATAAGCATCCTCCAATGTTTTGCATCAACAGTAACAAGAAAATCGAGAACCAAATAGTTGCAGATGGCCGCTCTACATGCCCAGAGCAATGAGAAAACATCTTCATAGCCTTTTCTCCACACAGTTAGCTATCCTTCACTCAAATTTTTCATCCTTCATGATGAAAAAGATTAAACCAAGTGAGCATATATTTAAATTTCATAGACCCTTATTCAAATTAGTGAGAGAAAACCTCATAATCATTACAACTGACATACAAGTCAATCATAAAACCATCACCACCATCTGATTTCTAAAGCAAAACTTGTAAGATATACCAAAACAAAAACAATTAGGTTTTCCCGGATCAAATATCAAGTGTAATGAGAAATTTCCATTTACTATTATTCTGCATAAGAGATACTACCAAAACAAAGAGTTCAATCACCAAAAGCGAAAGAAATAATAGAGAGCATACTAAACAAAACAGAAGAACACTTGGAATTCTTCAACTGAATCTTATTTCTAGCATTCTTATGTAATGCAATTATTATCCAGGACAATTTTCTGATTTCATTTCTCCAAATCTAGAAAGAACAACTACATTCTTCACTTTAATAATCTGAAACAACTTCTCATCTAATCATCACCTAAATCAACTCTAATCAATGCATTAGCATTACTACCATAAAAGTACATTCAAGAAGAAAACTTTTGAAACAACTACAATGCCAGCTTGGAGTTATAATGACCATGTGAACCTCATAATCGCTAAACAAACAAAGAAACAAGTAGCAGTAGCAATCAGTGATATCGAAGGAAGAGGAGAAAGGAGAAAAACGTAAAAGAAAAAGAAGAGTTAGGTAACTTACCAGTAGTGTAGAGTCCATCAGTGATGGAGCGTCAATGCTGACACCAAATCCATATCAATGGAAACGAAGCCAATTGAGACTGCAGAAATCTTTCACGCGACACATTATTATTGTTATCGTATATAGAGGGCAGAGTGTGAGACAAGGAAAAAGCTCAATGCAGAATCTTATTTTCTTTGAATGTGGGGTCACCAAGAATTGGAATTTTATGGACGTGGCCAATACAAGTGGTAAAAGGAAGCGGCAGTTGTGAACTCCGAAATTAGCGATCTTCATACTAGATTTTTTAAGTGAGGATAGGTTTATTTTATTTTGTTAATTTCATACCACCCCGTGTTGTTTCCTTTTGTTCTTTTCTGTAATCCCGCGCAAAGGTCGGACTATAATCAACTTCATTTTATTTTTATTATAATTTATTATTTATCAAAATATACATTATAAAAATATACTTTGAAAGCAAAGTATAGAGCATCCGTTCCAGTCATCATGATCGAATGATAGTGGCGAGTGGTGTGGTGCCTGGTTGCCTGTGCTCCACTACAAAGCGTGAGAAATTTTGTTGTTGACTCTTGCGCTTGTGAGCATTTATATTTTCACAAAACTTGGAGGTGGGTAGATTTCTTAGTTGGCAAAGTAATGAGGGGGGTGATGGCCTGGCCGAGTTCTGACTTCCAATTAAGTATTGGCAGCTGTATAACATTTAATTTCACACTAAAGGACCAACAACCTCACTCGGTAAGCTTTATCGGTTTTCAATCATTATGCGTCTTATAGTGTGTCCAATTGGGCCAACAAGTATCAGTTATTGATTTATGCATCGCGCATGCCCATTTCTGTTTCCTGATCAAGTGCATGTATCTTCCTGATACGACTGACTAATTAGAGCTCAATTCTGATGCTAGACAAGCACGCTACGCATTGAAGGCAGGATTCAATTGACGACTACGAGTGAATAGTGATATTCACAGAAGCTTCTAAACTGGGCATAAATTTTCGGGACGAAAAAACATATTTGTAATCCTGTGACTTCAATTTTACCCAACCTTTATGAGAATGTATGATAATTGATTACCACTACATTATAAAGCCAATTTTTTATATTTACTCTCTTTTATCCTCAACATTCAAAGTAGCTCCTCTTCGTAAGTTCCTAAATAAATCACCCACAGAACAGTTGTGACAAAATGCAGCCGAACTGTATTTTTCATTTACATTGAGCTACCTGACTCACTTGTGAATCACCAGAATAGAGATAAAATAGATTTAGTGCCCCTTTGCACTTTCACCCCTTTCTATTTTACTTATATTCATTTTCATTTATACCCCACTTCACTACCATTATACTTAACATTTAATATTTTAATTTACAACACCAAACACCAACGCACACCCGGTTTTAACAACCATTCTCGGACTACAGCCTGATATATTTGCAAAGGGTCATCAAAACGTAGAGAGCATGCCCCAATAACGAAAAGTATGGTGTCCCATACTTCAGCCGGCTTTGACAACCATTCTTGGACCATAGCCTGATATATTTACTAGGGGTCAACAAAACGTTGCATGCCCCGATAACGAAAGTATGGTGTCCCATGCTTCCAATTTTTTGTTCAAATTTTTAAAAACATCTCTATTCTTAGCTGTCAAATTAACCTTCAGAAAATAGTTAAAACATTGTTTACAAATAATTACTGGAATTAAAATCTGTCACTTCAACAGACGGAACCTTGTCAATAATGGATTGTTATCACTTCTAGAACTTAATGGAGTTTTACGACATTGAAGCTAATCTCAAGATCTATGATATTACCCAGTAGGAAAGGGTTTCAACCATCACCAGGTGTGAGATATATGCTCAAGACTGAGGCAATCATATCACATTGGATCTACTTACCCAAATGTTGGAAACACAACAATAACAATTACACCCACACAATCCTTGTACCCACAAATCCATACCCTAATGGAACGATTGTGTCTATCAATTTTAGAAGTCTAAATATGGTACAAATCTAAATATTAAGATATGAATACAATATAATTATAAGCCTAACGCTATACATACCATCAAAGGACCCATTTAAAATAAATAATAATAATTATTATCACTAATTTAAATAAAAATTAAAGGTTAAAAACTCAAAATTACGTAGTTTTAAGCCTTAAATTAACCTTACCTAAAAGATATAAGTTGAATTGTTATACGTTCATCGAACCTGAATATCAATTTCAATTGTTAGTATTATTTTGTGTTACATTTTTTTCATATTTGAACTAATTTTATATTAACTTTGCGATATACTAATAGTTTTAGTCTATTTATTTAAAGTACTTTGATAGCTATAATATTTTATTAAATATAAATATAAATAAATTAATCATAAAATAATATTAAATACAGTAATTGGATGCTGCAGGTAATCATTTTATAATGGGTTGGATATGATACTAGGTAGGGTGAAGGCCTCAAAGTTTAGACCGTTGAGGGGCTTGGGTGAGAATTGAATCTTCTTTTTTTTTTTAGCTAAAAGAAAAAAAGAAAAAAGAAAAGAGAGGATAGACCCTATGCGCAAGATTAGACTTCTATATGTATAGAAATGAAGCCACAAGTGGCCTACAATGTCCCAACATGACATAAATAAGAAGTTTAACCAAACTTGAACTGGGCAGCTTCATGTCATTCGAAATGAACTTCTAAATATAGCAAAAACATAAAGCAAGTAACTTTAAAGAAACAAAAACATAAAACAACTTAAAAGATAAAAGGAAGAAATTTCAAAATCACAAAACTAAGCATAAACAAATATATAAAGTAACTTAAAGGCTAAAATGAAGAAAATTTCAAAATCACAAAACTAAGCATAAACATTATCATTGGTGTTCCAAATGCACACTTAAGTGAACAGATGAAAAGCCAAAACAGATAGCTAGTATAACTCCCGGATCCAAAACCTTGGCACGTAGCTCTTAAGAGAATAAACCCAAACGCAACAGATACACCTTAAATCTCCAATCTAGCATCTACCTGGATCATGCAACTGCAGGTCAGAACAAATATGTACATTAAATTTACATAAATGACAGATTTGAAATACTACAAAAAGGAGATTCAAATAGTTACAACTTTAACTAAGCCATAAACAAAATAATAAGAAGGAAACTAACTAGTTTCAAATGAATCAGTTCCCAACCATGTTTTGCTAACATACACCAATAATCCAAACCTTAAATTCCGGAAAAAAAAGTTTCAATTAATCCTTGTAATTTTCCACAAACCAATAAACAAAGTATTAGGGATCACTATTTTTTACATACTATTCAAAGAATGCAAATTGGGAAAATGTAGATTATATAAACTATGATGTTGGTGTGTCGTGTGTTCCACATATTTGCCCGAAGTTAAGTTCACTTAAGATAAGATACTAACTAAATATCCCTAAACAACAAACAAACAGAAATAGAACTCACTACTCATAAAAAATTAATCAATATAGCAAGATGAAACAAGAAATTCATAGGCTAGTCAAAACCAGTTCTCATATAGGTGTGAAACAACAGCTTATCACCACATAAATGCTTAGTTTCTAATAAAACTTTTATCAGCTTAAAAAAACAAATTATCAGTATATGTGCAAGATAAACATGATCAAGTTGTTCACATTTTATTCAGGTCAAAGTAAATTGTAGCTGCAAATAAATATGCATAACAATTATAGCAAGTTAACTAACCTTATATGTTGCTGGGGTACATGAAAACCCTAACTCTATCTCCCTGTTAACAAAATCAAAGACGCATAAATAATCAAAACTAAATATTCAAATCAAAACAAAACCAACAAATAAAAAAACACAAATTTATTAATTATATTACCATGGATTTGGGAGGTAGATTGGACTTGAACTTGGCGCGAACGACACCGCTATTACCATGTGGCCTAGCAACTTTTCCCCAAATGCACCGATAATGGGAACCCTTCTTCTTGGTCTTCGCCTTGTAAATGTAAGCCATCCTCTTGCCGCAGTACCATGCCACCTCTTCCTGTGTGTTCACTCCCTCGATCTGAATCAGCGATGTGCTTGGGTACTGGTTCGACTTCGACCTAACATCCAAACAAACTCAAAATCAATTCAAACACTACGCTTAACTTCAGTTGTAAACATGTAGCAGATCGGTTTCTTTTAATGTTACCTCTTGTAGCCGAGAATTGTTCCTCGAACATATAGTCTGTAGACGAAAACAAATGTAAGGATAAATTATTTTGATTGACTAACAAGGAGCTGAAAAACGTAACGAGAGTGGGAGACATTGGACCTGACACGCTCGCCTTGCCTGCCCTTCACCATTTCTTTTGTTCCACTGGAAGCCCTGCCGCCCGAAGTCTGCGAAAAAAAAAGGGGAAAACCCTAGTATCAGANGGCGAATTACGGAGTAAGAAGTTTATATATCGGACAGGGAGTGATCCTGTGTGGCTATGTGTATGGTGCTGCTCTTTAAAATCACCTTTGGTTAGCGACGCGTGTAAAATCTTTTACGTGGGATAATATCAAATAATATCCTTACATTTTGACCTAATCTTAAGTAAAAAGTAAGTTTATCATTTTTATCAATTAAACCCCTAAGGTTTATTTTTTTAAATTAACTGTTTATTTTAATATTTAAAAATACATATTTGTCCCTACTAAAATTTTTTTCTTAATTTTAAAAAATAAAAATCTANAAAAGTAGAAATTTATTTATTATGAGAATATAATTTTATTATTATTTATTTATTTTTTGTGTTAAAATTAAAGAAAAATTTTTTAATAAGGATAAATATGTATTTTTAAGGGTTAAAATTAACAATTAATTAAAAAAAGCAAACCTTAGAGATTTAGTTGATGAAAATGGTAAACTTACTTTCTATTTGATATTAGGTTAAAATATAAAGATACTATTTGATATTGTCTCATAATATATTATTCTATATTTCTCATAGTACTATTATTAATATTATTATACAAATAAAACTAAATAAAAAATATATATTTTCACCGAAATTCTATTACTAAAATAAAGAATAGTATTCGATATTTCTGTTGGATTTAAATAGTATAACTTGTTCTCCATTNTTGATGAAAATGATAAACTTGCTTTCTACTTGAGATTATGTCAAAACACAAGGGTACTATTTGAAATTGTCCCATTATTCTATATTTCTTATAGTACTATTATTAATATTATTATACAAATAAAACTAAATTAAAAATATATATTTTTACCGAAATTCTATTACTAAAATAAAGAATAGTATTCGATATTTCTGTTGGATTTAAATAGTATAACTTGTTCTCCATTATGAAGTTGAGGAAATAAAATTTGGTTAAATGAGAGTAATTTTCCCATCGAAGCCCAAAGGTTCGTGGGGCTTACAAATAGAGTGAAGCCCAAGTGAAGTGGACAGACGAGACTGCCAGATCAGCTCCACGTCCACAACGATTGAAGTCTCGCTTATCGGTTATAGCCTTTTTAACAAATGAACAGCAGTATTCGTAATGGAGATGAAGCTACAGATGCGACACAAATTTAAAAACCTCATTATCACGCGTGGACCCGACTCGCATTGGAAAACTTCGAGAAACAAATCCTCTACTCCCTTACAGATTTTGACTTCATCACTTCCTTACTGCCTAAGCAAATTTCGCGCATAAATTATCCATCAATTTCTAATTTTAAACTCGCAAACAATGGAGGAGCCTCTGCTCTCAGGTACACTACGCTGCAATTTTTAGTGTTTTCTTTCTTTTCTTTTTTAATTTTGTAATTTGATAATCAAATATTTCTCCTTGTGATGATTTGCTGCTATTTCTAATGAAGAGAATCGGAGTGAATTAGGAGAGAAAGAAAGCGAGAAATGGAGGTCCTATCAGCACGTGGGCAGAACAAATTCTGTTGTGCCAACTGCTTCATTGGCGGGAACCGAAGTCAGCGTGGAAGAAATCCGATCAGCTGCTTCTTTTTCCGAACACTACCCGCCCTCGATCCACGCTCCCTTGATCAGTTCGCCTGAACCCGATCCTGACCGTACTATTTTCGTTATAGCATTGTTTGTTTGTTTGTTTGCTTACCGGTTATTTTATTCTAAGCAATGGAAGATGTGTTCTCATGAATGTTGAATTTTCTTGCTTGTGCAGAGCAAGCTATTGTCCATCAAGGAGATTACCATGGAGAAGATTATGGCGGAAATGTAAATGAATTTCGACGGTAAGGGTTGATTTAATTTTAATATGGAAGTAAATGAATTTTTCTATTTTGACCTTGAATTTATTTATTGAAATATATTTGTTTTTTCATATACTAAGCGGTGGCATAGAAACTTTATCACTTGAAAATGAGATATTATGTCTATAGTCCAAGAAATTGGATCAAGTAAATCTTCAGTTTTAGTTCCACATAAGAGAAAAATTACATGGTTTGTATGTAAGATATTGTGCTGTTTCTAATTTTATTTGTAACAATTAATGACACATCCCCTCGCGTTCATTGTTTTACCTTGCCTTTCTGACAATATATGAGCATTTAACCAAGTCACATACTTCTGACATTTGGTGTACTAATTTGATGTTAAGAACTTAAATATGGAAATATTCAATTCCATTGATCTCATGAATTTTCCAAGCCTAGGCGAATTCTTTTATCTGTCAGCCACAAGTTGTCTTACTGCATATAGTTTATATTGTAGTCAAGATTTCTGCATTTGCATCAGATTTATTGTATTTCTTTTTTCTGGAGATGGGGATTCATCATGATATTATTATCAGCTTCAAAATTTAGTGTCATAGTAACAACATTCTGATTATTGTTAAAAGAATGATCTCTGTGAAGGCAAACATTGGATGAGGTAGAGATAAGGGAATTGCTCATTGATCATGTTGGTCATCGCTGCTGTTGGGGAAGTCGTCCAGCTCGGACATGGAAGATTCATGCTGTAGAAGACTGTAATGTCTATGTGGGAACTCTTGAAACATTCATAGAGGAGAGGGAAACTATAAGAGAAACAGAGCCTTATCTCGGTGGCAATCTAGATAGGAAAGATAATGGAACCAAACTGGGCATCTGGGAATTGGACCTAAGGTCACAATTCCCTGTCCTATTCGTACCTCATCAAGAAACGAGAGTGAAAATTCCTCATTCTGATACCATTGAGAAATGCTCAGGTAATGTTCCTGAAAAACTGGACTCTACTAGGTTGATACAATAGAATTTTCAGAAAAGGAAAGTCTTTGAATTTGTATTCATTTACTTAGCAACCCCACTTTTACTGAGGGTCTCTTAATTGCTTCCTTCCTGTTGAATTAAGTCGTTCACTTTGTAATTATTCCATGCAAGTAATATGTGGTTACCTTGTTTATATAATGTTTGTTTTAATTAATATGTAGGTTGTGGAGGGCGAGGGGATATTGCATGTCCCACTTGCAATGCAGACCAAGAGCCTGGATTTTATAAGGAAAAGCAGATGAGTCAATGCCCTAATTGTCATGGAAGGGGTTTAATTGCCCACAGAGATGGATCTGACACAATGTGAGCCACAATCTTTTTCTCTAATATTGTTATACAATAAATATTATCTTGTTTACTAGCTGATTCCAATAGTTAACTTGTGGATCATATTATTAAGTTTTAACCGTGGTTACCTGGCCTCTTAGTTATTACCTAGTCCACATAAACTACTGCCTAAACTGCAACTTAGGATGTAGGTTTTACTTTTTTCAGCTGACACACTGCATATGCTCACAGATGGTAACTTCACTGTTTGTGTTGGCTCTGGATGGTTAGGAGTTGGTGCCTTATAATAATATTTTCTATTTTACAACAACTGTCTTAAAATTATTTGTCTCTGCAGATGTACAAAATGCAATGGAAATGGAAAAATTCCTTGTGCAACTTGTGGATCTCGTGGACTAATAAAATGTGAAACATGCCGTGGAAGTGGTTCTCTCTTGACACGCAATGTCGCCATTGTTCGATGGTGAGTGTTCAATTGGTCTTTCTAATAACTCGTATTCTGTAACTAATTCATTGTAGCTTCCCTCATTGAACTTCTCCTTCAAAACCCTTCTATAAATTCTAACCTTACATAGCCTTATCATTTTTCATAGTATACACATCTCAGATTCATCTCAACTGACATGATTCTGTATATTCTCATCAGCTCTCTTGTCACATTGTAAAATGGTTTGGGGATGGTTGGTTATTATCAGAATAACATTTTTGTGTCCTACTACAGTGACAAGCTTCGTTGCTGCTGTCTGACAAATTTAAACTTTCTGGAATTTTCTAAATCTTCTTTTTAGGGCAATCATGAGAGTGATATACGTATGTTACAAGAGATATCTATCTGTTGTACATTTTATAACTTAAAAGAAATAAACGAACAAACGCAAGTAAATTGTAAGCTTATACCTGCTTTAAACTATTTAGGTGCATACTGAGGGAGAAAAATCATGTCTGTGTTACAGGAAGACACTTTCAACTCGAAAAGTAAGTGCAACAAGTGGAGCAGCGTCTGTCCCAGATGAGGTTTTCCACAGAGCCAAAGGGGTGCAGTTGTGCAATACACAGGCATACCTGTGCTCTCCTGCCTTTTTCGCTGACTCTTTCTTTCTGAATAAGTTTTCTTCTGAAGTTATTGCGGAAAGAGCACCTGTACCACCTACTGCAAGGGTTATATGCGAGAGACATACTATTTCTGTTGTTCCAGTGACTCGTGTCACCATGGCTCATCGTGGTCGATCATTCAGCTTTTATATAATTGGTTATAGCAGGGAGGTCTATCTGAAGGACTACTATCCCTCTAGATTTTGCTGGGGCCTATGTCCTTGTTTGGAGTGGTTGAAACTTTAGTAGTGCAGTTCTATCTTCAAGAAATTGAAGTCCACATTCAAATGATATCTGTGAGTCCGTATTTCCTTTTAGCACATGCAGCAATAAATTGGCGGAGATATCTCTTTCAACAGATTTTCTTATGTGTATAAGTTTTTGGCTTGTATGAATGTCAATTTGTACTTTTCTTTCCCTTGGTTTTGTCTTGTAATAATGGTTCCGGATTCCATTCAATGGGACATCTTATTCGTCTTCTATAAATTTTCCAAACTTAATAAGAAATTTTATTTTAGATTAATGGGGAATTTGGAGAAATAGCCTGTTTGTGAGGGCTGTAAGGAAAAATAGGGATTGGTTATTTTCGGATTATCCTAGCCAACCTCACTCACGGACGAAAATGCTCTTGTTATTAAAAACTAGCCAAACCCATTCATCTTCCATAGCTACGGGTTGTGTACGACTGGGTTGCCTTGGCTATGGGCTCGGCTCTACAGATTA
>JANKKB010019345.1:138-17392 GCA_026225775.1 Bursera palmeri
TTGTGTTTGATATTTAAAAATTATTTGGTTTGCTAGCTCATTTAATTACACAAAAGAAGGGAAAAAGATTTGATCCGCAATTATTACTTTGGTGATTATACCAAAGAGGTGTACTTTTCCCAACATTTTTTATATATGAGCCTCTGTAATATATACATCAAACGTACCATTATGTCATATTTGCGTTAAAGTTAATAAAATTATGTTACATACGATATTTACGTTAGAAATTATTTATCAATTATTTTGATTATTTATAGAAGAGATTATATTATAAATAATTATATATATACACACACTTAATTTCCTTAGTTTAATTTGAAATATGAATTATATGGCATATACATACTAAAATTTTTATTGTTTCTGTAATCTTTTTATTAAATTTGTAATAGATATAGTTTATATATATTAAAAGTCTTAAATTACTAGCAATCATAAACTTGGGTTATTTGGTTATAGCGTTAACTATTAATGAATTCCAACAAGGCTACTGATCACTTGGTATAGCTAGTATTAAAATCCATTTATTATCAAATTTTATTCTAATGACTTATTAAGAGTTCATCAAAAAAATTTCTGATATATATAAAAGAATTTTTATGTGGAGCTATTAGAAGAGAAAACAGTGCCGCCATTAATGATGATCATATCTTTGGTATAATATGAAGTAAGGACGCTAAGTTGCCACGACAACTGAGAATAAGAATCTGCCTGCATTTATGGCGTACACAACATAATTTAATTAGATAATATATGAGAAAAGATAGAGAAAACAAAGAAGAGGTTGATCTTTAAAGATGGATCATCAGTTATTGCATATATGAACATGAACTTAGCTCTAGTACTATTTGAGATGGTAAAGTAGCATATATGATTGAATTGAAGGACCAGGTGGTTGTGGCTAGATTCCAAAAGATTGTATCGAGAAATGGGGACTGAGACACAGCTATGTCGATCGACACTATGAGACATATGGGTCCACTCTAACAAAGACTGCGACTCTCATCCTGACCATGCATGGCTCCACCTTCATCACTGTGACCATCATCCTCCTTCTGATCAGGGTTTTTCACTATATGATTTTTTGATTGTCAGTAAGTTGTTGCATGCCAATCTCTTCAACGTTAATTGATTTCAGTCTGCATTTTCCTTCTTTTATGAAAATTAATCTTTATTGATCTCTTCGTATAATAAGCTCAGGTGAAACACTCTACTTTTTTTCAGAGGAGAGGAGCCTGCTATAAATTATAGGACTGGTGTAAACTATTGAATTCAAATCTTGAATAATGTAATACCTGCACCCCAGGATTAATAAAAAGGTTTGAAAAGAGAAACTCTCTTCAAAACTAAAATGACAATAAATTATTACCTTATCCGATTATATGAATGAGTACTTGTATGTATAAATTAATTTATATGGTGATAAGATCAAAAAAATAAGACAATTTTATTGATCTCCCCTAACATGTAACAAAATATTAACAATCTCCCTTATAGTTATTAAAATTTTGTTGTATTTGATAGTTTATATTAACAGAAAAAGACTAAAGTTGATCAACTGACTGGAATATCCCAATGTTATTTACAGTGATTCACTCAAAATGACAAATTTAAACAATGGTTTGATTTTGTTCACACAAAATTTCATGAAAAAATTTTGTTTTCAAATATTCCATTTTACCACTATCAACCATGGCATAAAAACCTTGATAAATTGATATCAGTGTTAAAATAGGAAATCTTATTCCTATTAGAATAGTAATCTAAATCTTGTAAATGTTTTTTTTTTTTCCTAGTGAAGAGAATATTTTTGTGTTGCGCTCTGTGGACATAGGCATACTACTGAATCACATAAATCTTGTGTCTTCTCTTGTATATTTTTATTTTCTCTATTATTAATTGTTCTCTCATTATTGGGCGATATTTTAAGCCTATCGATGACATATTTGCTGTTATTTTCTGCAATAATAACTAGTAGTATTCTTTATTATGTGTTAAATGTTAAAAGAGCTCAGCGAAATTACTCTTTGAAAATCATATTCAACCTGTTCGTTTGTTATGGCATGCATGGATTACAAAAGGAAACATGATACTAAATAACGAAAGGAGATAGGGAACATGATGCTTTGTACGAGTGTTGGAAGACGAAACTCATTCAAAGGGAAAGAACATGATGCACAATATTCGCATTAAGGCCCAATATATCCATTCCAGGAATTGACCTGAGCCCATCCTGTCAATTTTATCTTCATGAAACATATTCATGTGTCATGTCACCAAAAACATATTAGATCAATAATTTTTTCATTAAAAAGTATCAATTACGATTATATTACAGTAGACGCTTTTTATTGATATTTTATCAATAACATATAGTGTTTACTTACCGATAATGTCATCGAATTAAAAATATTCCTCAAATTTACAAATTATTGCAAATAATTTTTCTTAAATTCCTCTTTTTATTCGTTTACATATTATCCTAAATGAATTATCTTAAATTCATCTTTTTGTTCAATTTTTTTTTCCATAATTTGTGAAATTCATATCATTCTTGGGGTTGATACTTTTCAAGAAAAAAAAAATAAATGAATAAATTTAGATTTGAGTCTATTCATTAGTGATTTTGTATTTTTTTTATTTAATTAGGCATTCTTAAATTGTAATTTTCTTTCTCTTTGTTTCTCTCTCTCTCTCTCTCTCTCTCTCTTTTTTAAAAAATAGACATGGATTTGGGATTTTGGTTAAATCAATAACTATGTCAAGAATTTAGATTAGGTTGATTCCTTTGATAATTTGTTATTGTTTTAGGTAAAATATTGAAATATAATTGTTTTGTGATTTTTTTATATATTAGAAATACTAATATCGTTACTGTTTCATATCATTTTATTTTAAATATTAATCAATTATATATCTATAAATATTATTTTATATTTTGTTGGAGAAATTTCAAAAAAATAAAAAATTAAGTTACAAAATAAATAAGAGAATAACGAAATCAGATGGATTGAGGCACGAATATTTCGCTCTCTCTAAGGAGATTAAAACCCTCTGCGGTTGGCAAAGCCTAAAATCCGGTGCAAAAGTTTTTCTCAATGACTTGTCTCCTTCGAGATACAATAGACTATTCGTCGTATAACTCAAACAAACTCTGTACAAGTAGTTGAGCTCAAAGTTCCACTAAAAGAACACATTTCTTTGCCTAAAAATCTCTCAAATAAAAGTAAATGAAAATATAAGATGATTGTGAATGTTGTTGTGTCTTAAGAAACACAAGGATAGTCCTATCTATAGGAGAAAATAAACAACCCAAAATAAATATATGTTATAATCACACGAAGGTTATATGACTTTATATATTGACATTTCATTCATCTTCTACCTTTAACTCACATTAAAACCTTTAACCTCTTCACTTTTTACTTTCTAATTAACTTTTAAAACTTTCAAATCCTTAAGTAACCTATTAAAAGAGATTTAATAAATGAATTAAATATTAAAATACACCAATATATTTCAACCTTCTTTAATCGAAATCCTGGCTCTCCCCTATGAACAATGACGATATCCACCGAAATTCCAATATAATGAAATCAAAATTTGTTTTTAACTCATTTATCCCGTCCATTTTAAATGTAAAATAAATTCTTAACATTAAACGGAAAAAGTAGTTGTTCCTAAAATCTTTTAAAAAGCTATACGTGTATATAAATTCCTCGATATCTTATCAACATATTTTACATGTTAAATTACATATCTCATAACATTTAATCTGTACATATTATAAAATAATTTAAATTTATAAATTTTATACACAAATTGATTGAAGGTGATTACCTACCTTATTATAACTTACAAATAATTTTTTTTAAGAATTTTAGGGCAGTTAGTTGCACATATATAATTTGCAGCAATTACTAGCAGGCGATTATCATATAAAACCAAATTAAGGTCACATCTGCTATCTTAGATGGAATGTCAATCGATCAAGATGGTACGCCATTTTGTACCACAAATGGCTTCGAGAGTTCTTAAATTTAGTTCTTAAATTTGGGGACATAATATTATAAAATCTTATCTATATAAACACACAATGACCCACTTGTTGGCCTCATCTTCTTCAGATCTCTCAACCAGTATATATATATATATATATATATATATATACACTTTGCCATCAATCATTGATCAATATTGGAGCTACGTGTTGAATTTTGATACTTTCATAACTTTAAACTTGTTATTAATCAATATTTTTTACTTGGTGGTGATGGTTACATTACATTACCTATAAAAAATTTCGATTTAACTTATTTATACTAATACTATCTACTTTTATCAATCTGTAATAACATTATAGCATATATCCATTAATTGTTACTTAAAGCATTGCATAATTTACATTAAAAAGTCCCTGCTATATCCTAGAGCTTGTATATAAAAGAGTTTACATTTAAAAGTTATTATTGTTTTCTGATAACAAATTACTTATAAAAACAAAAGTTTTGTTTAAAAAAAAAAATTGAATTAAAATTTCAAAACAAAGTAAAAGTATTTTTGATAATTAAAAGTCTTAAAAAATTTATTTTATGTCTATCAAAAAAATCTGAAATATTCGTTAGTTTCTCCTAATAGAAATCCTTCAATACCTAATAGTAAACCAAATGAAACATGTAGGAATTTAATGCAACTATAGTTTTTCTTAATGAGAAACAAGATAAAATATTTAGAAAAAATGCAAACAATAATCAACTCCTTTAAAAATATTATATTGTAATTTGTTTTTTAATTACATAAACAAGTGTTCTGTTGCCGAATTAACTTGCTAGATAGCTCAATAGTGCTATACATTATAGAGTAATATTGCTAGGCAAATGTATGCCGTGGTTTGAAGTTGTGGAACGATACTAGATGGTTGAACAATACTATAAGCTTGTAATGCTTTTGAATTTTATGCCTGCATTTAGAGATTGGAGGTATATTTGGTGAAATTTAACTTGACTAGGACATCTAATTTTTTCAAAAAATCTTTTCATACTTATCTTTTTTTTTTTTTTTTTTTTTTTTGGTATTTTTCTAATATACTAAGAAGCACTGGTTGATTGTATAGATATAGGCTCTCTGGCAGTAACAGAGTTCGATAATATCAAATTATTTAGACAAGATGTACATGGATCAATTAACAATGTTCAATTATGATGAAAGTATCGGGGAACAATATTCCTTGAGGCCGAATAATATATAGTTTCGACCCACAATCATGATTACTCATATAAAATAAGTTAATAAGTTTCGGGCCACAATCATGATTACTCATATAAAATAACCTTCGGGCCATAATCATGATTATTTCTGGATTCATTCGGCTCATTAGCATCTATGTAATGCGTTTCTTATTCTTCAACAAATACGTGAAAAAGTTTTTTTTTTTTCTGCAAGTGATATTAAAAACAAAATTCAAATTTTTCTGTTAGAAAAAGAACTTCATTAATAAAAGACTTGATGATAAATTGAACAATATACTGATGAGAGTTATTGAGTTCATAAGTGGGAGCTATATAGAATTACTCTTTAGTTTTAGAAGATCATAATTTCACTTCAGAGTAATCCTAATCCTAATGGGTTGTTTGTTTTTTCATTTGAAGTCTAAATTTAAAATTTTCTTAGACATTCAGATATTTTACGTTGTTTGTTTTTTTAACTTTAGTCTGAATCTCATATAAAATCATCTGAATGGAAAAAATTTTTAAAATTTAATTTTATCTTAATTCAAAAACATTTGAATGACAATCTTTAATTTATTTCTCTAAACTACCCTATTAACCTTAAATATTGCCTAAGGTTACACTATTCAATTTTATATTATTTCTTAATTATTTAATTTATTCTGGCAATAATTTTTTAATATTAATTAAATTATGAAATTACATGTTTATTTTTTACATAAATATTTTATTTTTAATTTTTTACATCCTTTATAAAATAAATAGATTAACATTATATAACTTTGTAATGAAAACTTAATGTTTTTAAACAATTTAATTTTATAAAAAGATACAACTTAAGACTTATTATCAGACATTAGAAGGAAAAAAGAAAAAAAAAACATATAATTTATATATTTGTATCCAGACCTATTCAAAATTTAGTCACATTCAGACCTATTTAGACTTCAAATAAATAAATAAAGGCTCAGGCTATTGTAATTTAATTTTTTTTACTTAATTTCATACACTATTTGATAGTTATTGATTTTTCTAATCTTATGGTGGAAAGAATTGCTAAATTGGTATTAAAAAAAATTACTTTTTAATTTCTATTTCCCACCTATGAATTATAGTAAATCAACAGCTATCAAATAGTATGTGAAATTAAGTAAAAAAAAATAAATTACAATAGTCTGATCCATAAATAAAATACTCCCGAAGTGTCCCTTGTTATTGGCTAAACAGCCTCATCCCTTTTTTATGGACTCATATTTTTTTGGTTACAATTTTATCATTGTTGACCTAATTATCTATTATTAATTACTATTGCCTAACAGAGTTTCTAAATTTTAAAAAAAAAAAATTAAATTTAGGATTGTAGTTTTTGTAGCCAATTAGGCACGGACTTAATATTAATCTGATAAGTAATAATTCATTAATTTTGTTACAATTAGAGCCTAGTCTAGAGCCTGGTACTTCATATAAAGATACATAATATTTAATATGGTTCGACATCAATTGCCTACATCCATCGATAAGAAAATAAATTCACCAAATCATAAATATACAAAAGTATAAGACATCACACACCAAACATAGTATTCTACATACTACCTAATACTAATAGAGTTCCTGATGTTGTTTCAATACCAGTGTTGTTTCTACATCTCTTTTGAGGTAAATACATAGACACCCCCATGGTTTAGTCTAAGTAACATATTCACCCCTATTATTCATAAAGTAACATAAAGACCCATATTTTAATATTTTAAGTAACATTGAGACCCCCATTTTCATGTGTCAAGACCCCCATATTTTCCAATTCTGAGGGTGTTTATGTTACTTTATGAATAACAAGAGTGAATTTGTTACTTAAATTAAACATTGAGGGTGTTTATGTATTTACCCCCATCTCTTTTATATCTTCTCTCAAAGGTATTTATATTTAGTCTCAACCTATAGAAGTATGACTCATATTTATTTTGTAATTCTATTTTTTTATTCCTTTTAGCTTTTCTACTTCTTATAAAAGTAAACTTAAATTAGGAACAGAGTCACAATCCCTTGGAGACTCTTATATTTCTAAAATTCCTAAAGTAAAATTGTCATATGAATCTTTCTAATTTTCAAGTAAAGAATGTAATAGATGCAACATTAAATTATTAATGTTATATATCGGCATTTTAATTAAATTTTACAAGAGATCAATAAATTATCTTTCTTTTGAAAAAAAAATTGCATCTATATATATAATATATATTGTTGTGAGATCGATGTATGCATGGAATCACAACCTTCCATCTCTCTCTATATGGATATATTCAAGATGTTATGAAATCACACTTATTAATTAACCTAACTAGCCTGATTTTTCTCCTCAAATTCCGAAATTTGCCGATGTGCTTGATTGAATCTGTCGCTGTGTGAAACTGTATTTGTTTAAGTTAAAGCTAAAAACTTTGAAAAAATACGAATAATAAAAGAAAAGGAATTCTGAGTGAATATATAGTATATATATAGAAACCCAATTTTGAAAGATAGTATTCTTGGAGCCAATTGACATAATGGTTTTTTCACAACTTTTTCAGAAAAGTGGAAAGGTTGTAAAAGCCTAGTAGGCAGCAATGGGAGCATATCAACTTTTTTCTGGAAGAGATAATGGAGCAGATTCCATTTGCCTAACCTTTCTGCATGAAAAATGTTTGGCATTTTGGCTTGTGTTTCGTAATGGGTTTAGATTTGGTAGCCACCTCCATCACCATGTTTTGTTGACACACCTGAACAAATTCTAATTCTACAAAGAATATGTTCCTTTCGCTATAATATTATTGTTCTTGCATGCATGCGTGCTAGCTCTATCCGAGAAGAAACTTCTACAAGAGAGAATCTGTATATATGTTTCTCGCTTTATATACAAGTTCTACTTGATCGATGATTGATCACTTCATGATCACAGACAGACATGTAAAGTGGATTAGACTTTAATAACTAAAATCATATATATATGTACATTGATGTTTAAGAAGTAAGAACTACCAATCGATAAATTTATGTTGGTGTTTAATTTAACATATATGATATAGAATTAAAGAGAGATTTGTACTGCATCATCATGATAGATATGAAACGATGAAATAGTAAATCTGTCTCACCCAAACACTTGTCGTTTTGGGATGATCGGATCCCACCATCTCTCCACTTGAATGAGTTATGGTGGGATTATTAATTAGAGTACAAACATGCAATGAATCAATAATGCAAGGCCAAGAAGCTACAAGAAAAGCAAAGGAAGATCACGACATGTCGACTCTTAGCTAGTTTGCATGCATGTAAGTAATAATGTTAACAATGGAGTATCTCCTATCTACATGCAATTAATGATATATAGCTTCTCTCATATTAAGAAAAAAAAAAGGAAAATTTGGTTTGTTAAAAGCCTATTTGTTGTGTAGCCATCATGAAAAATCAATGGTTGTGATCATTCCTAACATGATGCATGGTGTCACAATATCTCATCACCATTCACCAACATACATGTTGCAATTTGCAAAGATAGATTTATAAAAAAGTTGAAGCCTGGATGGAGATAATACTAATAAAACACAAACATAAAAGGCCCACAAAGCATTAAGCTACCAACACAACTTAGCATAACACAAAGTGGAAGATGACTCAATTAGCTTTCTATAAAGGCATGCAAGGCTGCATTTGGGTGACTATTAAAAATTGACTACACAATGGACATGTTTGGAGCCGATCTTCATGAGCATCCCAAACGCAGGCCCTGCTTTTAATTTGTTTATTGTGATCAATTTTATCTTCTTAAAAAGCCTATCAACACTCTCAACACTGGATGGACCCCATACACGCCTGGTGGGTTAGTGGAGCCCCATTCAAATTCACCATGTGAACTCATCTTTGCCGTCTCTAATGATGCCATTGCCAATCCTACTACAACTAGGCCCCATCGCACCACTGCCTTTCATGATTTACCTTCTCATACTATCAAACCATAGCATGCCTCCAACATCACACATGCTCTGCCGTCACACTGAATCATCAAATCTTATAAATCGGATCCTCTCTTTATCTGAATTCATATAAAAATAAAAATAAAAGTAATACAATATAGACAACTAATTCATATAATATAAGTCATACAACCTACATATATAACCAATCTTAAATTCCCATTTCATCAATCACTATTCGAACTGGATTTAATTGTATTGTGAAAGGATTTCATAACTTATTTAAGGGTATAGTTGGATTCTTCTTTCTTTTAGTATGGTAATAACTCTACTAATAATACTGTGCCATATCAAATCGTATGAATTATATTATAGAAGTGGTTATCTATATAATATTGTTATTTGTATATACATATATATATGATACCTATTGACATATTTTATATTTCATTATTTTTGTTATCGCCCACTGAATCATCACAATCGTTAATTTAATAGTGATCAAAAGTGTTCACATATGGATCACACCCATCATGATATCGTATTGTAACATTTTTCCATCAATCATAAATTTTATATGTGATTAGATAAGAACTCGTGATCATAACAAAGAAAATTGTGAAGATGCTCCAAATTCCACCTAGTACCAAATCACCACCGTCCATTTTCGTCCAATCAAGCTTTATTGACGTGCATGTGCACCAGAACATACACAGTCTCCTAACTAGGATATATAAATGCCATGAAGAGAAATAAATGAGCCTCAGACACGACACGACTCATCAAAGCTTAAATTTGTGTATTTTGATGATTACGATCATGGAGAAGAGCAAGTCATTCCCAGAATACTCATCATCTTTCTCCGGGGAGTTTGGTTTCCAGGATCGATCAAACGCTTATACCTTCAATGGACCATGCAACAAGGGGAATGGATTTGCTGCTTCAAATGATCCAGAGCTCAAAAGGAAGAAAAGAATAGCCTCGTACAACGTTTTCTCCATGGAAGGTAAGGTTAAATCAAGTGTTAGAAACAGCTTCAAGTGGATCAAGGGCAAGTTCACTTATACTCGCTATGGTAGTGTCTAAGTATTGTACGTAATTAACTATTAACTCTCTCTATCTACCTGATCTGCAGCTGGCTAGAGAGTGTTGAGTTTCTAATTAATTAAATTGTGATCAAGTTTGCCCTTCTTTGTATACAGTTTTGTGCCATCTTGGTTCAGTTTATTTTCTCGGAAAATCGTGAGAAAGATCGAATGTTTATTTAATTTCTCTCATGGAAGAAGAACACGGAGATTGTCATGATATATTTGACCGAAACTTTTTATGTTGAAAAACTTCACTGCAGGGCTTTGGTGAATGTATAGTTTCTTGATCTTCTATGTTTCTCTCTCCTTCTATATTTTCTGTTCTTCGATCTCCTACAGCATCAGATAAATACCTAAACCAGTAAAAATGTCACAAGAATTGGTTTTCTGATATGAATTTTCCCTTTAAGGTTAACATATCAATGTTAACGCGACGGTCTATGTATTCTATTAGTATTTTTACGTTTTATATTATAAGAATAACTTAATATTATTAGTTTTCTAAGTCAAGCTGAGATTTAATGTTGTAGGTGAAGAATTGAAAGAGCATGGCCCATAATGATCTACCTAATCAATGATTAATCTCTATCTCAACACATTTTCATTAATTAATTGGAAGAACTATTCTTAATTGGGATTAAGAAAGTCACTTAAAATGTCACGGTCAGAGGATAAAATGATGCATTATTGAATTAGACAATTTGCGAGGAACATCACCAACAAAAACTAAAAACAAAAAAACTATTGTTTGAAATCCGCATGGAAAGAAGGAGAATCTTAGATGACTGTTGACTGAAATTGACACCCCATCTGATCACATCTTAATTGAGTTTTCTGATCAACGGTGGAGGCTTATTATAACCATAATTTGGTCACCCATACAATGATGTTTTAGCAACAAATATTAACGAATAAGTAATATATCAAATGTTATTAAAACATTGTTACAATTTAATGAAATTATCAATTATATATCGTTCGACTATGTTACTAGAATCCGAACCAGGATTTCCAGGTTCAATTTCTTAAAATTTTTATTGTCATGTGAAATGCTTTCTACTTATGGATGACTTAGTGGGACATGCGTTGGGCCATTATGTTGGATGTTATTTTTGAAGAATGAGAACAAAACTTTTTGATTATTTGACTTCCAACAAGCAAATGTATAGAAAAGTGAGGAATGCTGAAATGACTTTGATGGCATCTTCCCCCAAAGTTCAACTATGATTACGGTGATATGTGTTGAAAAAATCTTGAGTTAGATGCCGACGAAATGCACTTCCATTAACTCAACTCCATATATTATAGAAAATACTAATTACAGCCTTAAAATAACCCAAATAACTAACATGTCATTTACATCTCTTTCTTCTCTCTTCTCACATCCTTGTTCCTACAAGGATGTTTATCTCTTATGTCTAATATCTTTCTCTCATACCTATATATGATTCTCAACTCCTATATATATAGATCTATGTAAGGATCTTCTAATCCTAATAGTTAAAAAACGAGCCATAATCCAAACAATATAATCCTGAATATCTTGGAGTCCTGATACCTTATTTTTGCAAATTATTCATATTGAATAACCAAGCTCAATCAAGTCCTCTTGAGTGTCTTGATCAAAGGTTGTCAAGAGAAATAATGCTAAATTTTTATCGGAATAAATGCCAGAAAACATAAAGCATGGCAATCTTGGTGAGCCATTTTGCAGCTAGAAATGCTGACATTAATCTTCTTTGTTGATTATAAGCATTTACTCTTACAGTTTCAGGTTTCCCAAGTGTACTTAAAATTTGAGAACTAGATATTGAACTAGTGCTTCAGACTTGAAAAAAAACAATATTCCAATTGGTGATTTACTGAAGCATTGTGTATTTATTTACGTATTGATAGTCTGAAGAAGAGAAAAATATAGGAATGAAATCATAGAAAACAAGAAGAATGCCAAAAAAAAAAAAATCTGATCACCAGCTCAAGTAATTACTTCACTTGATCTGATAATCAAAGGCAGAGAGTTTCTAAGTTACTGTTAGATTCAATTTTCTGAATTCTCTGGTGGATGCAGACCTATTGACTTGATTTGATCTGTATCTTTTATCATTGTCTTCATTATAATTTATGGAACGCGTTCTAGAGGTGGGTAAGGGAGGCCGGTTCTTGATGTTCTTGCTAGCATTGGGATGGTCATGGGTTCTTGGGGACATCTTTTGATGAGAAGATGCAACAGGGGAGAGCAAGAAAGGCAGGCTTTCTGACTGCAGGATTGGCTTTGCACCAGATGAGGCACTGCTGCTACTAGTACGTGGCTCTTGTCCTTGAACGCCTAGCTGAATAGCCTTCTCTGGCGCCTGAAATGACATATACAAGTTCTAATATACATCTTTATATGACTTGACCTCCACAATCTTCAAATAAAGCATGCAACAATCAGAACGAACAACATGTTAATTCAAGGATCACTGGCAGCATTACATGTTTGACCAGTCACACATTCAACCTTTTACACAAATAAGCCAGTCACAAATTCCAGAGATTAGTTCTCAATACAGTTCTTTTCAAGTCCACTGAAATTCCATGTAGAATATTCATGTCGAATTTTCTCAGATTTGTGTGTATCCAAAAAAAGTTGTGAGCAGACTTTACTGAGTTTACCTTGTTAAAATGTATGATGAAATTATATATCAACCATGTACTTCAGAAAATGGTGTGCTAGAACACATTTCAGGTGAGCAAAATTTTATACAAGCGCCTCAAAGTATCATTATATTTTCTATTTTCAATTAAGAAGGGGCTGGCAACTTAACATAGTGATGAAAAAACTCAAACCTTTGGACAAGTATGAACATGAGCGAAAATGCATTTGAATACTTAAATAGAAGACTAAATTTACCTCTTTATTAGATCCAACTTCTTCTTTTGGTAGTTCAGTGGCTTGATCCTTGATCCTGCGGTCACGTGCTCGAGATCGTTGCTTCATTCTAGATCTTCTGCTCCTGAAAATTGATAAAACTAGTCTAAAACATAAAACAAGTATAGAGACAGACACTCGAGCCTTGCATCAATTATTAAAGTAGAACCATAAGTTACAGTATAACAAAATAGAGATGAAACATTAGAAAAAAAATTGTATTTGAAACTGTGTGCATTAAAAAAGTGGAGATAAGGAAACCAAAAAAAATTAATCGGATATATTGATGATATTTGACTTGGGTGACTTATAAGTTGCATACTTTCCAGAGTTCAACTTTATGAAGTGTGGAATCTGGAATTCTAGATTAATCACGCAAAGAGAACATTGACAGCTCACTGGCATACATTGAATTTGAAAGCAGAACCACAGCCAAAGACCATAGATTATAGAGACACAAAGGGGAAGAATTTTGCTATTTAAGTTGCAGCAGATGTGTAATCATTACAAAAGGGTGATGAATATAGGACAAGCACCTGCACTTAATGCTACTAGCTGAGTGCATATAAGAGGCGCATAAACACTGTAAATCAGTTTGAAAGTATATTATCATTCTAAAAATCGAATGTAGACCAACAAATTTGACGTTCGAATTAAAATCAGAAAAGCTCGCTGTTAATCAGGTCATCAACTTACTTTCTCTGTTCAGTTGCTGTAATTGACTCATCGTCCTTGGTATAAATTACAGGCAGACCCGAAAGATCACATGCCAATGGACTTGTGGAAAAGAACTGCATGCAGAAGGAACATATTAACAGGAGATTGCGAAATGAGGTTTAACATTAAACCTTATGTTTTTCTTAATTTATTAACAATACTTGGGAATTACTCTTGGAAACAGGAAATAATTTATTGCATTTAAAGGAAAACAACTGGGCAAGTACCTTGGCCACCTTATCTTTTTCAAAAAGAAAAAAGAAATACTAATAAGCTTCCAGCTGATACTTGCCTCATTTTGAAGTGCTGAAGATGCAGACCCACGGTATGCAGGGTCTAATGCAAGAAGAGTGCTCAAGAGACCTAAAGAAGATTCAGGACAATCATTAAAAGCTTCAAAAAGAGAAGGTTTGTATGCTGGTGGTCTGAAAGTTGTAGACAGCCTTAATTTTTTCCAGTAATCGTCTGGCGGTGCACCACATAGCTTGAAAATCCTATGAAGTTGCTCAACCTGAGTGCACAAGAAACTAATCGCCAATATAAAGGTTTATCAAACAAAATGAAAGAAGTTAATTACTAACAAATGTGGATAAAATTTGAACAAGTCGACAGTAAAATTATGATCATTGACAGGACATTGTTACCTCTGTTCTACCAGGCATAATTGGCATGCCTGTAAACATCTCAGCCAAGAGGCATCCAGCACTCCATAAATCAATACCAACTCCGTAATTTGTGGTGCCTAAAAGTAGTTCGGGGGCTCTGTACCAAAGTGTCACAACTCGGCTTGTGAGAGGACGCTTTTGGTTTGGGGAAAAGTAATTTGCTAGCCCAAAATCCGCAATCTTTAGCATCCCATGTTTATCAATCAACAGGTTTGATCCCTTGATGTCTCGATGTAAAATGCCCCTTTCATGACAGTGCTTCAGCCCTGAAAGCAGTTGATGCATATAACACTTTACCTGCATCGAAAACTCAAATAAGCTACTAAGCAAGCTGAAACCTCAAGATTCTGAAATTTTTCTCATGGCTAGAGAAGATTTGCACCTGAGGTTCAGTAAGTCTCCCTTCAGGCCGGGTGATTACTCTAGCTAAATCTGACTGCATGAAGTCAAAAACAAGATAAAGGCTATATTGCATCCTGGAAGTTGCCAATCCTTCAAGTTTTACTACATTAGGATGATCCAATTTCTGTAGTAGCATAATCTCTCTTGCCATAAATTTCACACTCTCAGGTTCTGATGTGTCAAATTTGACCTTCTTCAGGGCAACGATTTTTCCAGTTTCCCTATCTCGAGCTTTATACACATTGCTATATGTACCCTGGCCAACCTGTAATCAACAGCCCTAGACCATTTGAGATAGCCAGTTTCTTTCTCCCAACACCAATCAAGCCTACTTATGAATACACTCATCTATCATTCCGAGAAATTTAAGAAAATTAATAAATTTTAATTCATCATCAGTTGGACCGAAATATAGCTATTTGCAACCGAACTAAGTTTCATTCAACTAATAGGCTTAGTTAGAAACAGAGAATAACATCGAAAACGTCATTTCAGTTCCCAAAATTTTCCTTGCAACCAGGAAAGAATAGCATTTAATTAACCTGGAAAATTTACCCCTGGAATGCATATTAAATTTGTTTCCAAAAATAAAATTTATCACAACTACATAAGTAGAGTTTCTTTTTTTTTTAAAAAAAAAAAAAAGGTAACTAAAGGACAATAACATATTGCATGAAATCAAACCTATAAATCAATCAAATGAAGAAGAACAAAATCAACACTTAAAGAGACTTCACCTTATCAAGTTTATCATAAGACTCAGCACTCTTGGGAACCAAACCAGCCAAAACCTCTCTGGGAACATTATCAGTAAGCCACTTAGGCCATCCATCCACCAACTCAGCATCCACACCAACACTCTGCACATCTTTCTTCACAGCCTCCTCACCATCATTCACCTTCTCATCACGAATTCTTCCATTAACAACATTATAATTCCGAGCAAATTCAGGCTTCTGAACCCGACCTGCCAACTCCCTCTCATCATATCTTTGACCTGTTGATCTCCTGTGTCCCATGTTTCCTCTACCCACATACCCATTTTCCATTTTCAACTTGGCTAAGCCCCCAGCTGGTGAGTTGGATGAATTCTTGGCCTGTACACATCCCATGACTATCTGGGTCGAGTGTGGTTTCAGCTTTCAACGATTCTTGAGTTGCATAGAGTATGGAGTGGCAAAGACAAGAAGGAGAAGAAGAAACGAGAGGAAGTGAAGGAGACAAAGACAATTGGAGGAGTTTGAGGGAGAGAGAGAAAGGGAAAGAGATAGGAGACGAAGGCGCTGAAAATTGCCGGCCAAGGGCGGCATTTTTTGGAGTGGTTTTGTGCGAAAAGTATAGTTTGGCAAGTTGTTTCTTTGCTTTTTCCGCTAAAAAAGAACAGAGGAAAAGGGTGAAAGACACATTTATGATCACATTCTTTTACCCATTTGGATTTGGCCAGGCTCTTGGTCCGACTCTTCTTGGCGGGAGGGAAACAACAAACATGAGAATGTCATACACCAATGTAGTTTGAACAAGTCAGAATACATCAACACGCTGAGTCTCCGACAACAAGTTTTGTTTAGTTTAGTTTAGGTGAAGTAGAAAATACAAGAAACAAAACAATTATTACCGTATTAAACCACGTTACAGGAATATTACACGAATAATATCTTTTTGATAGTGATTTTCTTAACTTACGTTCCCCGACAATCATGGCCTCCAAGATCATCATCTCGATCATCGAAGAGTTATTACAGATTTGTTAAGTATCAAATTAAGTTTTATGGAGTTTAATCGGTTTTTTTTTTTTTTAGTTTACCATTTTATAATTTTATTTTCTCTATCTTATTATCTCTTATGATAAATAGGAATTAGGATATACTTTTCAAAATTTGGAAAAAACAAATATTGTTTTTAATTCTTTTCTGAATTCTTAGAAAATAATATAATTCCTTTTACGGTTTAATTTATAATTATCAAATATATGCAATAATGTAAAAAGTAATATAATTTCCTAAATTAGTATCATATCATTTATACAAAACTTAGAATATAAAACTAAATTCAAAGCAATTCTAAACACTTTATGATAGTCCTAATGATAATCTTACATGTATTCCGTATGTATCTCACTTATGGTTTTATAAAACCTTGCGAATTGATTGGGATTACAGGTGTGGTTCTGGCTATATTGATCACAACTTTTGGTATAATAGGTTATTCTTTACCTTGGGACCAAATTAGGTATTGGGCAACAAAAATTTTAACAGGCGTATTGGAAGCAATTCTGATAATAGAACCA
>JANKKB010019348.1:0-10780 GCA_026225775.1 Bursera palmeri
TTTATTTACACAACAATATCATCCTAATTATATTAAAGGTGGGCTTTTTGCTAATAAGAGATTTGAGGTGGGCTTAGCCACATGGGCCAAGCCCAATAAAAGGTTGTGTTTTAAGTCCTGGGAAATTGGAAGTCAAAGCTACCCGTGTAACGATGATTGAAATTTTTTCAAACGTTACAATCAAGGCATGCAAAAGGCCGAAAGCAATGCTATTGCTAGCCAAACACTTTTGTTTTGTTCCGGTGACTTCTAGTCACATTTTTTCCCATAATTAATAAGTCGGTGACATTACCATTGACTCTTTTTATTTGAAAAAAGGATTAATTAGCTACCTGCTAACCTAGTTGAGAAGAACGAGTCTACTTCTCGTGTCGTTGTCATCCATAATTATTATAACACCAAATTCAAAATATAATTAAACTTACAATCTTGGATAACGGTGATGACTATAACATTTACTCTACTAACTCGTAATTTATTTTGGGGTTCAATTAAAAAGAGTTTAAAATCTTTGCAATAAATTTATAAATATTATCCATAACAAAAAATATATATATAATCTAAATATTATTAATCAACAGGTTAAAAGATATTTACCGTTCATCGATATCAGATCGATTCTTATAAATCAAACAGTTATTTTTAAAAGGTTTTGTTAAAATTATTTAGCATTTGGGTTAGTTTTAAACTACCCAGAGTAGTCTCAAGCATAATAAATTATTAATAAGAAAATTCATTTAATGTTGTAATTTAGTCAAAGGTTCGTGGAACAAGCAATCCTCCAAGTCAAAGTCATTTACATTATTCAAAGTCAAGAAAACATCATGAAGTAGGCCACTATTCTTAAGGGAATATTTATTTATTTATTGTAATATATTGTATTCTAGAATCACAAATCGTAACGCAAAAGTTTAGAAATTTATAGAAAACGCCTTTAATATTCGGAGAGCCAAGTGGCAGCCCTCAACTCATGTTCATATTGGGTATAATTCACCCTTAAAAATAGACTTTAAAAAAAATGGTGTCACATTATTTTCGAAATCAAAACTAATTTCTAAAGTTACGATATATATATATATATTTAATTTTAAATTTTAGGTTCATTGACTTTAGTTTGGTATTTAAATAGTTGCAAAAAAAATATCTTCAATATTCAAACACTAAACTAATAATTGACTTTAGTGTCGGTGGATTAATCCGTCACACCAATAATAATTGTGTTTGGTTTTATAGAGATAAAGAATCAATAATACAAACCAATACGTCAAATCTATCCTCGATGCATGGTATTTCCTTGATGACGAGGAATTAAAGTAGTTGAAATTTTGTTTTCAAAAATTTCGAGAAAAAATGCAGCTTCTAGATTGTGTAAGATAGTGGCTCAACATTTTGAATATTGGAAGGAAGGCATAACGTGATAAATTGTGATAGACTAGTTGGATAATAGACAAAACCTCGATTGAATTTTCTCTACTACTTTCCAANGGTTTGGTGGATGATTCGATTGGATTAGGATTAGGTCAAGTCCACCCATCCCCGGCCTATAATAATATTGACGCTGAGATGTCCCCAATAACGATAAGTGAATTACTCCAAAAAAAGAAAAAAAAAAAAATTTGACAAAGATTCTCTCTCAATCTCCCAAGTACTATGAAATGTTGATTTCAATTATAGCGTGTACCGCACGGATTCCTCAATCAATAAGAAATTATAATAATATTCTTTACGTCGGTAGATATTATTAGGGCTAATCTCATTAATACCTTTGAGGCTTGAGCTAGTAGCATTCAAATCCATCTATTTTAATAAAACAATGGCTAACATTAACACGTTTAAAATAAAACTAATCAATTGGGTCAATATTAAAGATGAAAAAAAGTTGACTTGCAAAACACTTCCACCCGTTAATCAACCAAGAATTAGAAGAATTGAACTTCTCGGTGTTTTAANTCCGATTATGGTTTTGAAATTAAAAAATTAATCAACAGTAGTATGTTCCACAATACATTTTAAGAAAAACTTTTTTTTTTTTTTCATTTGGAGCTTTTCACAGAGAAACCCCAAAAATATTTTTGGTGTTGCCAAAATTCATTATAGTAATCATAACATATCATGCTCTTTTTACAATAACATTTTAGATACATGAACATGTGTTGCCGTGGCCAAAAAGATATCTTTTGTCTACTTTGAATCCAATAACTTTGAAAAGAGTTCTAAATACAATTTTGAAAGAATTGTAGAAATAGATCAAAGCTAAGAGAGATAATTTTAATTTTAATCTATATTTCTTAAATTTATACGTCATAATCTTTTATTTGATAATAGATAGTGCCTGTGTCTAATAGTATATATTGAATAGCATCAGATAATATCCAATACGTTTGATAGTATATGTCAAACATATCTAACTACAATGTCAAGCGTACAATGAAATATAAAATCTAAATTTTTTAAAGTCAACTTTTAACGAGGTCCCTTAATTTGGGTCAATTTTTTTTTTTTTAAATTGTGTAATTTTATAATAAATAAAGTAACGAATACATAAATCCAATCTAACACCTCAATATATGTATAATTTTATTATAAAAATTATTTGATATAATATACAAATTAGAAAAAAATTTTGTAATAAAATTATACCATTCACAGGAGATATAATGGAATCTTTTATTCAGAGTGCTTGGATACACATTAAGCCCTAGAATAAAAATAAAAATGGAAGCAAAATTAATGGAGGGTGAAGACAAAACATTAATAGCCGTTCATTCATTCAACAAGAACATGGCGGTGCCAGACTGAGATTCGCTTGTTTGATTGATGTGTCAAACGTGGATTCCCTAAGCCACACGCTCACTTGCCTTCTTCATTTACCCAATAATATGATCCTAATTATATATTAAAGTTTAATTAGATTAAATAATATATTTGGGAATCGAGTGGACCTCAAATACACTTAACAATTCAGTATCAAATTGATGAAAATAACTTGATTAAAATTATATATATATATTTAAAAAAATGGATCTAAATTAAGATAGAAATTTAATACTTAATATATTTTTAAAAAATTTAGATATCAATAGTAGACCATGTCATATAATGACTAATTAGTATATCACTATTAAATATTATTCGATAAATGATGCGTGTATGAAGTGATACGGCAGATGAATTTGTTAATAAATTTGGAAATTTTATTTACTTAAGAAAATAAGAAAAGTAGAAAATTGAAGTAATAAATAGCAAGTCTTTGGTCTCTACCCTGTGAGTGAAGTGTGAGCAGATTTTGAAGGATTCACGCTTCCCAAAGAAATAAAAAGAAATTCCGGAAAGATCGCATTCCTTTCCCTTTCCGGAAACAAGAGGAGTAGAAAGGTATAACACACATACAGCAGAAGATAACAGCACAGCACTTGGGACTCAGTTCTTTGTTAGTGTGCTGCTCATTGTCAGAAAACTAACTGGGTGAGTTGAGTGCTGTCATCGTTGCAGTGTTTCACGTTTAATTGATTCCCATCTATTTGGCTTCTGGGTATTTTCTTTATGCCAGATTATTATCTGGGTAATTCTTATTATTTCTTTGTTTGATTTCTTTTTCGTTTTCTCTTTCAAGTCGGTTGCTTGATAATGCTGTTTTAGATCCAAACGAGTTGGTAGAATATAGTTTTTGCTCTGTTTGGTTGTTTTTGGTTTCTGTGGATTTATTTTCTTGTTAATTTTTTTCTTTTTCTGGTTGGGTTGGGTTGCCTTTGTAATGTAAAATTTCGTAGGTGATCATTAGCATGTGGTGTTGCAGTGGTGAATACGTTTTGATTGAAACGTTTTGTTTTTAACTGGAAGGTGGTTGTAGAGGGTGTTCGTTTGAATCTTTGAAATCCTTTGCTTCCTCTTTGCGGTTGAGTTGAGTTTCAAATAGCCTATACTTATATTAATTAATGTTTGTTGGAATTCACAGGAAATGTGTTGGTTTCTGCGAATTTTTCGTGTAATTATTTAGTGAGTGTGAGTTTGATGTACTGGTGGTGAAAGCCTATTTGGGTCTGTGGTGAAGAGCAACATTTTTATGTGAAAAGTCCTTGGTTTATTAGTTTCTCTCTCTGTTGACTGAAAACATATGAAGTTTTACTGTTGATTATCATGGTATTTCAGCAGTTCAATAAGAATAAGTTCAGATGACTTTGCATAAATTCATTGCAGAGGACCTGATATATGTGCATCAATGCTTTAAGTCTCTCGTCGTGCGGTTTGTGGTACTTAAGATTTTACCTGCACAAATAACTTCGATAATAATATATGCATGTAGTGTCACCTGATTATATTGTTTTCCTTTTATGATGTGATATAAGTGAGAGATGAGACATGGATTTGAAATGATATAATTACGTATACATATATAGTCACCTGATTATAGTAGTTCAATCAAAAGGCTATCTCATTTTCCTACTCTTATGCTGTAGTTATCTCAATATATCGCTTTGTTTTGTTTCAGAGCTTATTAACTTTGTACATTTTCTATTTGTTTGCACTAGTGAAAGCCAGAGAAGGCTTTTCAATGGCTGGAGATACTTCTAATTCTGAATCACAGCAGAAAAAACCAGGTCTCTTGAAAGATCAAGTCCGGTTGGTTAAGAGGAAGGACTCTGATAGACATGAGATAGTGACAATCCAAGATCCTTTACCATTTGAGAAGGGCTTCTTTATAGTAATACGTGCTTGTCAATTGCTAGCCCAAAAGAATGATGGAATAATATTGATAGGGTTAGCTGGTCCTTCCGGGGCTGGGAAGACTGTTTTTA
The DNA here is from genome assembly GCA_026225775.1 of Bursera palmeri. Taxonomy (NCBI): domain Eukaryota; kingdom Viridiplantae; phylum Streptophyta; class Magnoliopsida; order Sapindales; family Burseraceae; genus Bursera; species Bursera palmeri. Next base: position 4,797 of record JANKKB010019348.1, read on the forward strand.
CGGAGAAGATTCTTAACTTCATGCCTAGCATTGCTGTCATATCTATGGACAATTATAATGATTCTAGTCGACTTGTTGATGGAAACTTTGATGGTAATACTCTACAGAGCACCCCCATTTAAATTGAAAATTTGATATGTTTTTGGATAAGCTCTTGTCACGATGCATCTTTTTATCAAGGATAGGTTTGCATAATACAATCAAATGCTGGCAGTTGACCATTGAAGTCTGAGTTTGTAGCTGAGAAGGATTGCAAAGTGTTTCTATTGGTAATATTTTCTTTTATTTGAAACAGATCCGCGATTAACTGACTATGACACACTGCTCAAGAATCTCCAGGATTTAAAGGCTGGAAAGCAGGTTGAGGTTCCAGTCTATGATTTCAAGTCTAGCTCCCGCGTAGGATACAGGTTGAACACCAATTGATTTAACAAAGTATAACTTTTTTCATTATTTCTTAGCAAGTTGTTAGTGAAGAAAAAGATTATTGTGGTAAATGCTAAATACATGACAATTTTTAGGTGTTAAAAGTTCAATTTTATTTTATTTATTTTAAATATGCTTTTGCGAATATATTTTGTAGCAACATTCCAAGTGTTGTGACTCTATGTGCCACAAGTAGTTAACATATTCAAATATTTAGTGCTTATGTAATTTGTTGTAAGGAAATGCTCTTTTGTTACTAAGTTTTAGGTCCAAGCCATTTATGCATATGTTTTGTTACTCTCCCATATTGACCTGCTGTTCCTAAGACCTAATCTATATGATTTTTGACAGGACAATTGAAGTCCCAAGCTCCCGTATTGTGATTATTGAGGGCATCTATGCTTTGAGTGAAAAGTTACGGCCTTTATTGGATCTTCGTGTATCTGTCACAGGGGGAGTTCATTTTGACCTTGTCAAAAGGGTTTTACGGGACATACAGCGTGCTGGCCAAGAACCAGAGGAAATAATCCATCAAATTTCTGAAACGGTTTGTTTATTTTATTTTTCTCTCTTATCTTATTATTATTATTTTTTTATGTGGAATAATATTCTTTTTACAGAAGTACTCGATTTATTTGTTTTATGCAGGTATATCCTATGTACAAGGCCTTCATTGAGCCAGATCTCCAAACAGCTCATATAAAAATTGTAAACAAGTTCAACCCATTCAATGGATTCCAGAGTCCCACCTACATTTTAAAGGTTATTCTCCCCTAATAGTTTTTCTACTTTTATATTTTTGTTGGGGTGTTAAAATACCATTAATCCGAAAAGTTTAAGCTAATATAAAGGGCCCAATGTAGTATTCCAAACTTTAGCATGTCTCATCATATGACTGGCCAAACTTAATTAACTGACCAGTCGCATGGATTCATTGGTCCTTTTGGTCAACTTGACTCTAATATCATATTTGACGCCCTATATTGTAAAATTTTCATTAATAGGAAAGGATTTGACTTAGTTTTATACTTTAAGAGATGGCATTGATTTCAGTATTATACAATAACTTTTTGAATGACTTTGCCTTTGTCTACATTGATATCTGAGTGCTTCTTTTATTGTAGTCAGCAAGGAATTTGTCAGTGGATCAAATTAAGTCTGTTGTTAATGAAGAACATACAGAAACACAAGAGCAGACCTATGATATATATCTACTGCCTCCTGGTGAAGATCCAGAATCTTGCCAATCATATTTGAGGATGCGGAATAAAGATGGAAAATACAGTCTCATGTTTGAGGTTCGTTCCACTGAATTTCTATTCTTATCATCACAATATTTCTGCATAAGTTTGTTTTTCTTTTTTTCAGTAATTTTGTTCTCAAATTGTATGTGCTTCCTTATATGCTATAAAATGGTGCTAAAGAAATTTTTCTGAATTATAGGAATTGAAAACATATGTCCACAGGGGTATCCAAATTCATAGATTGTAGTTTTCAATTGTAGGAATGGGTGACAGATAGTCCATTCGTCATCTCTCCAAGAATTACTTTCGAAGTTAGTGTGCGTCTTCTTGGTGGACTAATGGCCTTGGGATACACAATAGCAACCATCCTTAAACGAAGTAGCCATGTATTCTCTGATGGTAGAGGAGTCTGTGTGAAAATTGATTGGCTAGAACAACTAAATCGCCAATATATTCAGGTACTGATAAGTATCTTGCACACCTTCATATACTTTTTGTTGTTATCGTGAATGATAGTTTGATTCTGTTGATGCATGATTGAAACACCTGCTTAAATGATAATGCCAATTTTCATATGCATTATATTCTGATTGATTTTTTTTTTTTCTAAAAAAATTTTTATTCCATTGTCATTTAAATGGTTAAAAAGATATATGTTTGCAGATAGTCATATCTTCTTTTTAAAGTTTGGCATGAATACTATTGGTATTAGTTTATTGCATTTAAGTGGCATTGTGCTTAATGTACAGACAAATAATTTCTTAAATAATAGTTATGGAAAGAATTTTTTTTTTTCTCTGTATTCTTATTGTTATTTTGTTTTAGTTCTTGACACACTGATTCAATATCTACTGCTAATTTATGAGTCATACATACTCAGGAAGGGGACTTTGTAACCAGTTAGAAGATTTTATGATTTAATGTTTTCCTCATGGTCGGAATGATATTACTAGCTTATCTTATATTATTATTTTTTTACATTTCTTATAAAAGTAGTGTTATATTTAAAAATTTTGTATACAAAGTGATAAATCATTTTCTTTTTACTGCAACATCAAGCATCATCATTTATTCGGTTCACTGTTTTATTTTCACTTTTTCATTCATTTTGTGACACATCACAAATTGATGTAGATCGCTATTTTTTTTTAGTAATTCTTAAGCAGTGGATTTTTATGAAGTCTGTACTAACAATGGCATTCTTCTAATTTGGTAATAGGTGCAAGGAAAAGACCGCTTAATTGTGAAAGTTGTTGCAGAGCAACTGGGTTTGGAAGGCTCATACATTCCACGCACCTATATAGAACAGATTCAACTGGAAAAGCTTGTAAATGAGGTTATGGTATGATTACTTTCAGAGGCTTATGAACTTCTCCTGCTTTAGTTATGTTGATAGTCCTGATCTGATCATTTGACAGGCGCTGCCAGAAGATTTAAAAACAAAGCTCAGCTTAGATGAGGATCTTGTATCAAGCCCCAAAGAAGCACTTTCACGGGCCTCTGCTCATAGAATTGCCATGAGAAATAAGAATCTCCAAAGGTGCAGTTGCTCATTCTACTTCTGTGTTTCGTTGTTAGTACTTATGATGTTGAACTGTCGAAGCTTCTTGTAAAAGGTAGTGACCAATGTCAACTTGTTGCAGTGGTTTGTCACATTCCTATACAACTCAAAGGGACAAGGCTCTGTCCAAGCTTACTAGCTTTGCTTTTAATAGCCGGAGGTTTGATGATAGAAGTGCAGAGTCAACGTCATCGCTCTCAAATCAGGTATGCATATCCCTAGATGTTAAGGTTTCTTTTGCATTTTTTTGCTGATGTAATCCTATGGAAGCTTTTTAAGTCTTTTACCAATCAACGAATTCTCTCTTTCTTGTCCCACCTCTCCAGGGAGTTATCACTCAGCTTTCAGAACAGATCTCCTCACTGAATGATAGAATGGATGAGTTTACAACTCGTATTGAGGAGCTCAACGCTCATTTAAGCATCAAGAGAAATTCTCTTAGTCAACAGAATATGGCTCTCCAAGCAGAAGTGTGCAATGGCTCTGCTCCCACTTCTTACTTCATTTCAGGTTTAGGAAATGGTTCCTTGACTGGATCCATAATGCCTAATTCCTCATCTTCCTCCCAGTTGGCTAAGGAGTCGCCTTTGATGGAAGAGGTACACAACTGGTCCATTCATATCCTTTTCACGAAACATCTTCCTCGTAGGTTAAGTGACAAATAAGGTCGTGTCTAGGTTATATTTGTTGTCTGGCTTAGATATTTGATTATCTCTGTCCCTCTTTAATGAATCAGATATCAGGTATAGCACGGGGACAGCGTCAAGTGATGCATCAGCTAGACAATCTTAGCAATCTTCTTCGTGAGAGCTTGGGGGAGAGGTCTCGCCAAGCAAGAAGAAGCCACAGGAGTCTGATTGGTGATGCTGAACCCATTAAAATTCCTCTTGCCTTAACCTTGGCAATTGGTGGTCTAGGAATCTTCTTGTTCAAGGGTTTTTTAACCCGAAATTGACGCCATTGCTCAATATTTTCTGGGTTCTGGTTCCCACCAAACACTATTACGTACCCTTCAGCACGGGATTGATCATTTGTTTTTAGAGGTACTTGAGGCTACAAAGAGTTTTTAAGGTCTCTTTGAGGTCTTCCAAGAAGGGTGCTTTTAACAAATTTTATTTTAACTTTGGGAACCACCAACCATTGTCATTTTTGTTACGATTTTGAGATAAATTAAATTAATACCGAAAGTAGAAGCAAATTATAAAATTTTTACCCTTGTGTTGTGCTTCTGGATTTGATATTATCAAGACCCTGAGGTGGTTCTCTATTTTCCTCGGAATTGGATATATCTTCTCATAGGTGTGCATCCTTTATACGATAAATGATTTTATAATGATAAACAATTTTGTTTTTTAGTGATTTAAAAATTAGGATATAAACTTGGAAGATATATCATTCTTTCCATAAAATGAGACTTGAACCTGTGTGTTTTAAATCTTGTAAAGTGGGAAATTTTAAGAATATTAACTTAATTAGAAGAAGGAAAGAAATAAAGAGATATTAATGTATGCAATCTAACAAAATTAGAGCAAAAAATATTATTTTTTTAATTTTAAAAAAACCCATAACCTCAAATTTTTATAAAAACACTTATACTAAAATGAATTTTAGATTTTAAATAATAAAAAAATTATATAGCTTCAGCATATTCTTAAACGAAATTGAGAAAAAGGTAAAAGGGATGAATTTGATGTGTTTTAAAATTAGGAAATCATGAAAAATAAACAAGTTAAGGGGGTTAAAACTTTTTAGAATCTATAATTTTTCTAGTTAAACTTTTGGATCGTGGATTACAGTCTGACTTGGACTGTAGACAGTGACCCATCGTCTCAATTTGGTTAAAAAAATTCTAACTTTTCAAAATTTGGCTACTCTTTATTTTAATCCAATTAAATTGGTTATTTTCATAATTTTCTTTTAAAATTAAGCTAAATCATGGTATTTTAGCCACTACATAAATTCAGTAAAATTTGATCATTTTTTATTATTTAATCAGTTAATAGGTTAAAAAATACCTTACCATGAATGGAATTGAGAAGAAAGTATAAGAAATATCCTAAATTAGGCGATCGCTTGCAAAAATAGCCAAGCATTCTAATTTCTTGCACGTCCTTACCCAAAGAGTGCTGGAGAGACAGATATATATATATATATATATATTTATATATTTATGGTCAGGCTATTGGGACTTAATTTTTTGACTTAATTTTAGACACCAATTGCTTACCCTTCATTTATGTTTAATCTTAACAAGGAAGTTAAAAAATATAATCCTATAATCACTCACACTCAATTACCTCCAATATTTAATTCTTTTTCTACCTAAATGGAATCAAAATAACTTCTCMTTCTTCACCTCCATCTGCTATGCCTTTTACTTATTAAGAATTTTTCTCTCTCTTTTACCAACTGCCGAAATATCTACCTATTAAAAATTTTTTCTCTCAGTTGATCATCATTTTGTTAAAATAAAATAATTGGTGTCAATTTATAAATATTTTACATTATTTACAGATATATAAGAAAACATTTACAGAAAACAAAAGAAATGGCTAAAGACTAGAAGTAATGGCAGCGTTCAATATTTGATACATTGTAAACAATTCCAGTCGCTATTGTTGTACCATTTCCCATAAAAAACTCATGTTGGCAGAGGTTTTCCGTTTTTATACAAGAAGGGATTGCATTAAACATATTAGATAGAGCGAACTGGAAGAATTGATTTGAAAACTTGAACTTTGCTAATTTTTTTT
>JANKKB010019534.1:0-14934 GCA_026225775.1 Bursera palmeri
AGGAGATTATGAACGAACCTGTCAGTTATAGAGATTTGCTCATTCCAATCACAAACATGGATGTTTTGTAGAAAGGAGGTAGAATGGACGCTTGCTGGGTTTGATGGCGATGGAGGCATATGGAAGAAAGTAATTTATTTATATAAGGCAATGACGTCTTTTTTTGTAAATTAAAAATATTTGATATTAATTAATTATTATATAATTTAAAAAAGAGGAAAGAGGTGAAACATTTTTGAAGAAAAATGGATTTATAAAAAAAAAAATCTCAAAACACATAGTCTGGAGAGTTGCGCGAAGCCAAATGTTAAACATAAAAATTAAGAAGGGAGATCAAAGAAGAAATAATAATCATAAGGGATCTAAGTGTTATAATATAAAGCAGAGGAGGTTAATGGAAATAAAAGTCAAGTGGGGTCACTTGACCCCACGTGACCCCATGTGGGTCCACCCTTGAGCAACAATATATATAACGGAAGTTGATGATCTGTAGGGATTTTGGCTCATCTCTTAATTCAAGTTGACTTCTACAAGACGTAGAAAAAGTAAAAGAAATTAAAAAATATAGTTGTATAATAAATAGGAGTTCTACTCCTATTAAGATTAGAAGATCCCTACATAGAGCTATACAGGGTTGAGAATTAGATCTAGTATGAAATAGGACTAGACAAAAAGTGTTAACATCCTTGTAGGGATGTGGGAAGAGAGAAGAAAGAGATGTAAACAACATCAGGATTGAACAGGTGAAATAGAGAATAGTTTTAAGGCTCTAGGATTGAGCAAGTGAAACGGGAATATTTTCAAGGTTCTCCAATATTGGATATCGAATAGAATACTAGGTTTGATGTGTGATCTTTTATATTCTTGTATATTTATAATCTAGTGGATTTATCTTTTCATCTGTAAATATAGGCAATTGATGTCGAATTATATTAAATATTGTGTCATTTTATGTGATGTGATTTATTTTTCACTTATTAATAGTTTCGATTATATTAATTGTTTGTGTTGTTTTAGGCTGTGTTTAATATTTCTTAGATTATATTGGGTTAATCAAAGTTTACTTTATCAGCGTCAATCCAAAATTTTTGAACATGATCAACGATCATAAATAAACAAGCTTTCTCATTTCTTTATATAAATTATATATGTTGAATTGCATATATCTGAAAATTAGTGTCTCAAGAGTTTACACTAGATATAGTGTTGGAAATTTAACTAAAATAGGTGAAGAAGGATAAAAGATAGATGAATTCTTTGAACACTGATCGAGGACTACAAAGTAATATTAGGATTTCCACTTTGGACTTTGCTGTTTCCTTTTCATTATACAATAAAAGTTTAATGATGAGAAGGAGTTGATGTGTTTATTAGTCTTCAACTTAAAATTTTTATTAAGGTTAAGCTTATTTCTACTTAAAAGAATTTTTATGCATCCCTTATTCTAAGAATCCTCGTTATTAAAATTTTAAATTTAATTTACTTTTTAAAGTTATTTTTATAATTTAAAAATAATATCAAATAACTAATAAAATTCAATAGATCAATCTTTTATTTAATAAAAAATGTAATTAAAATAAAAAATCTTCTCATAAAATTTGATTACAAAAATTATTAATTAGTAAACATATTTATATTAATCTCACGAAGTTAGGAATTTTTTTTTTTTTTGTTGGTATTCTTTTATTCAAGTATAATTCAGTTTATTGAAATTTTTTGTTAATTATATAAGAATACTTTAGAATTATGAAAATGTATTGAAAAAAGTATAATTTAAAAATATTTAATTATAAGATGAACTCAAAACATGAGTGTTAAAAGAGTAAAATTTTGGATACAAAAAGCCTTACTCTTTAATCAATTCCATTATTTAGTGTGCTCAATTAGTTTTTATTTTTTAATATTTCTTTTAGGTTTTATTAATTCCCTTAAATTGGATTAACTCTATTGAGATCTTTGTAGGTTATCAACATTTTAAAATTGGAGAAACCAACAAATGAATGACTTAAACTCAGCAGTCACTTTCTTGTCATGAATAAGCACAGGAACCTTCTTATGAATTGGATTCAGCTCCAAAAACCTGGTGCTATTGTTAAAGGGCACTTCTTCTATGTACTCATAATCGGCACCATTTGGTTGGAATGCACCATTTGGTTGGGGGTTGGGGCTACCCCGGAACCCCCAACGTTCCACTTTATTCAATTAATGTAATCAGATTTCGTGATGAAGCTATTCATCAATACTACCAAGCCAGCAATCTAGCTATTACAATAGGATTTGAGCTGAATTACTTTATGGAGCCAAAAGAACCATTTTGAATTTTCATTTCTCATATGTGTACATTATCTTAATGTTTTTGCATCGAACGGCTAGATTCCATTCCAAGCTACGGTTGAATCCGATCGATGATTTCAACAAAAAGTTCTCTAGAACTCATTTCAGGTGTAAAGGGTCTCTTAAATCAAATCAAGCTTTACAATGAGCTGTAAAGTAACATTGATTGTAACAAGGAGAGAATGAGCATTGCTTTCTCACAAGAAAAAGTGAGACAAAGCAGTTTTCCATTTTCCATCTTTACAAGTTGGAAAGGCTTAAGAGCCTTGCTGTCCACATACATTTTATTACTCCCCAAAAATAGTGGAGTTGAATGAATGGCCTGAGGGAAAAGGAATAGTTGATGGAAGAAACCAATTAACTTCAAATCACATGTTTACTGGGTCCCTGGAAATTGTATGTCTTGTAAGATTAGTTTGAGCCTTCACCAAATTTATGGTCAAAACTTTGTTTGAGTGTTGGTCTAACCATTTGATATAAAAATAATATGAAGTTCTAAACTACCCCATTAAATAATATGAAAGCATATATATTATATATAAAAGGGAACACCCTTTCATATTCCAAGCCTAAATTTCTACAAATCTTGCTCCACTTTATCTAATCAATTATCACACAGCCTAGCTACCACACTACCAAGATAGAAAAAAATATTATCTCTTTATCAAGTTCAAGTTTGCTTACAGCAGCAAAAGATTATTGAGATCTTTGAGGACTGAGAGGGATGATAACGCTCCTTTTTGGACTCAGAGACATCTCCAGATACATTAAAGATTTTACCATAAAATTCCAAGTTAACTGGATATCTTAGAGACCAAGAAATTCACTACCTAGGTTTAACTATAAAAATAAATCTTAATCAAGAGGTCTTATATATAAAAATTCATTTATCGGTTAATGGGTATTAATTTAATTTTTTTTTTTAAATTTTAAAACACATTTTTTAACCAAATAAGAAAGAGTTGAGTAAAACTCGTTCAAGCAATCTCAAAAAATGGTATATGGGATACAAAAAATAATAATAATTCCATGAAATTGAACTCAAATGTATAAATTAAGTTAAGCTTTTGTGAACAAACATATGATTAAGGATTTTGATGACTGAGATGCAAGGTGATGAATATATTCAAATTCTTGATCAATCATCTTTAACTATTTAACTATATATAAGATAATGGAAGAATATGGAGGCCCACAGCAATCAAAATCAAAGACTAAACAATTGCGGAAATGAGTGCGCTTTTCAGGATTTCGCTTCGCCCTAAACTTAGCACCCAAGCTTGCTCTTCTAGCTGGGCCTCCAGGTTTGCCGAAAGTTTTGGCTGCTTGACCAAGAAACCACCAAATCTTTTGCTCAAAATTACCGATCCGCCATCGTACACCAATCTGATTAGAGTAATGTTATACATCCTAAACTACTTATTAAAATCATGTATCTCAAATAAATTGGTATTCACTTAAGTCACTTACATCATTCATTACATCGTTACACTATTTTCTTGTTAATTATTAATGAAATGCACATCATTTAGATCAAAACTTAAGATAAATTTTAGAAAGAGTAGTATTATTCATCTAATTATTTAAACCAACGAAAATTTCGTTTTAATTAATTACAGGGGAACATTCCGACTTCATATCCTTTAGTTGAAGGGTAAATTTAGAAATGTATAAAAAGAAATTAAATTAATCTTTTTTTTTTTCCAATTTATAAGAAGCTTCAGTGAAATTTCTAAGATGCATGCCTTTCCTAAAATTTATAACTGAAGTCAACTTTGACCAATTTTTATTCTACATTATGACATTGTGGTATACCTTATAGTTAGATGAAACATGAATTTTCTCTTAATGTTTATGAAGTTTTATTTCAGTCCAAATCAGATTGTTAGTGGTAATTAATACAAAATTTATCATAATGATAATAAATAAATAATAGTATCAGAAAAGAACAAATTAAATGAAACNAATAAATCACATCATTTATATATCGGTCCCTTTATTTAACATATATAATTTTTCATTTATTCAATTATTATCGTTAATTATTTTTTTTTTAAAATAGGTCTTAGTAAATTAATATTTCTCTTGTATTTTTTTTTTTTTTTTTTTTTGGTTGTGGTTGCTACTATTTGACGGTGGCAATCAGGCAGTTTAGCGAAGACATGTGGGCATTTTACGCAAGAGTATAAAGGAGGAGCACGCCCTCTTGGCCCTTGCCCTTGATATCAAAAACATCCAACATCGTCTGCATAGTGAGCAACTTCATTCATTGGAAATCTTCTCTCTTGCTAGCCTTCCCTACTGTCTTCTCAATCNTCATCTTCTTCTATCTTTCAAGAAAAATCATAATAACTGAAACAAAAACCAGCATTTGATTTTGATGAATCGCTCCAGCCTTGCCAAGAAGCTTAAACCCGCTAAAAGGGCTTGGAGGAGCTTCACTACCAAACTCCACACCCTCAACATACCAAATACCATCAAAACATCCACTCAAAGCTTCCTCGCTTTCTGCTCTCGCCATCTCTTCCTTCCCTTCCAGAAACGCTTTCTCACTAAACCTTCCTATCGCCGCCGCGCTTTACACCAGTACAACCACCCTTATCACCACCAGAACCAGTTTCAGGACAACTTTGCACCTATATATATAGACCATCTCTACGCCGAGGATGACCGTACAGCACATGCTGAGACAAGCAGAGGTAAAGAAAAGGAAGTGGTTGAGGGAAAGGCCTTGCCAAGGAAAGGGAAGCAGAGTTTGTACAGTGTTGAAGATGCATGGAAAGCTGTTGTTGCTTCATCACCTCAGCTGCGATGTGTGGATGAAAGGGCAGACGAGTTTATTGATAAGGTTCGTGAAGATATGAAGATTCAACGGGAGAGATCACTCCTTGAATTCCAGGAGATGTTGGCAAGGAGTGNCATAAAAAATTTGAGCTAATTATTTTCAATATTCTATCACTTTCATGTTTTCTTCTTTTTCAATGGAAACGTGGAAGTTCTATATACATAGCAAGGGCTTGCAGATATATTTGAGATACAGGCTCTTGGGTTTGTTTATTTTCTTTTGGTGAACACAATTGTTTTGTAATGGTATTTAATTTTTTTTTTTCCTTGGTGTGCTTATGATGTATAGATCGTAAAGTGACTCTGGTTGTGATATATATATATATATATATANTATTTCTTGTAATATTATTTCTTTAATATATACAAGGATTGGTTTTTGAGTGTCCAGCAGTATCCTATCAGCGTACAACTCCATCTTCAGATTTTCTGAATAAAAGAATTCACTTCAATTAATTTTATTTCATTTATAAAGAGTTAGCATGCACCTCAGGCACACCTCTCAGACAATTTTATAAGAATGTTAAACAACGGAAATAATAGATATAAGATTTGTTTGCATGAAATTATTTTAATTATGTATTTTATACCAGCATATGCTCCCTACCTTTTTTTTGTCCGCTACTTAAAGTCGAGCAAAAGCTGGAGTTCCATGAAACAAAGTTAGTGGAAGCAGAACTCATCTTCGAAGAAGGGACAGTGAGAAAAGTTCATTTTGGAATAGGGATAATTTAGTGTTTAATGCAATCAATTGCGGGTACCGGCCACAGGTTTAAAAAGGAATTCTTATCAACACAAACTAGATCATTAATTACAGCAAATCCAGAGACGGTATTGGCGTATTAGTTTCTTTTTTCAGCGTACGTACACATGACAATAATAAAATACCAAATAATTTGAGAACTAAAGTAGCAGCCAGTGTAAGCAAGCAAGTCTCAAGTGGGTTTGACAACAATGACAGCACTTGGCTTAAAGAATATGGTGGTCAACACCAATGCAGAAAATCCTTCATAGGATCATCGTGATGTATCTTCTTCATTCGATATGCCTCCATGTTCTCAGCAGTAACCTATAAACAGTGTTACATAATTTCATAAGAGAATGGAAATAAACCCAGAGGTAAAAGTTCAAAGGTAAACGGTATATCCTGGAACTAGGTATAATGTCATATCATACCTCATCATTCCATCTAACATTATATTTGCGCTTCCTTTCATCCTTCTCTTCCTTTTTCCTCTCATCCTCCTGCCAAGATTTTAGATTGAGAAAGAGTATAAACATTTATGTTGTTTTAGAAGGTAAACCTGAGTTTTTTTTAAAATAAATAAAATTTCTACTTTAGTCTATTTGACTAAAGAAGCTCGTTTTTGCATGTAACACATAGAACCAGAAAAAATTGGAACCAACAAGTCCTGGGATTACCTTCTTAAGCGCCTCAACAAGTTTTTTCTGGTCAAGAATCAAGTCATCAGGTATATCAGTACCCCAAGTAGCAAGATTTTTCACCTCTGCTGGGGCAGGCAAATCTGCAACCCATGTAGGTAATTCAATCAGAATGGCGAAGCAAGTACTAACAGAATCAAAATATCAGGAATTTGTTAATTAACCAAATTTCATTTAGAAGAAACATATATGGATTAAGAAGAGAAACTATGAAAAGGTGAACAAGTTGTCCACCAAAATTTGAAAGTATGAAAAATCGAATAAATAAACAAAACGAAAATTTTAAAATCTTTGAAGGTTTTTCAGCAAAACAGAAAAGAGAAAATTTTGTTAAACAACCAAAAGAATATTAAAACAATAGCCAATAAGAGGCTAGCAAAACCATCTAAACAACTAATCACATACGCACACTGCAGAAATCAAACAAGAAAGAGATGAAATGAATTTTATTGGGCTATATACCTTCAGTAGCTGCTTTACGGGCAACATTAGTTTTCATTAAATCTGCTGCTGTGTCAGCAGCCTCAATTCCAGCAGCTCCAGTACAGTAACTATTTTTAATTGTCTGCTTACAGCATTTATAGCCCCACTGGTGATCCTTCCACCATGAGCCCCAGACACTTGTGTGGTTATTAATGTATACATCTTCCTCAAACTTGCTTTTAGGAAGAGATGCCTCCTTCAAAAGAACCATGAAGGAAAACAAATAAGCTAAAGTATATTACCAAGCTTTCAATTAAAGTAAAATTGCTGAAAACAGGAACACCCAGTTCTATTAATTGGTATCTGACATTAAAAGTGAGATAGAAACAGCACATTAAATATCTGAATTCCTCTGATTGGCATACAAAAATGATAAGCAATCTGGCAATTACTACATGGAGTAAAATTATTTATAAAAAAGATTTTCTAATGCTCCAGGAAAAACCAAAATCTATGTAGAACATAAAGCAAATATTCAGTTTTGAACAGTACCAGGCCTTGTATGATTCTTCCAGCACGATCATATTCAACCTGCCTCTCGCTTTGTCCAAGGAGAAGCTCCCTTGGCATTTCTTCTTCAGTTGCAGCATTTCCATACTTCTCCATAATGGTTTCCTTAAGTCGTCCCTTCAACTTCTCCTTGATGATCTTATAATTCTTGTACAGTAATTCAGCTTGGGATGGAGCAGCCTGCATGTGAATATCTTGGCCTTTTTCATAGGCTTCCCAAGCATGAATATTTAGTTGCTTGAACTCCAATGCTTGCCCACTCATTCTATATTGGTTATCTCCCTGTAAAGTAACAAGTCAACCAATCAAAATGGTCTACCATAACTATCAAGTATGCCTAAAGAGGCATTTAACATAATCTCAACAATTTTCCAAGGAACTCACTCCATAAAACTTCTCATTCGGGTCAGCATTAGGAAGAGGATCTTCACGCATAGAACGAGTTTTAGGATCATAATAAGCAGAATTGACATCAAGATTCAAAAGATATTTAGCTGTGTCCTCCCGGATGCGCAAATTTCTGGAAACAAGGGGGATCTCAGATTAAAAATGTGTCATACAGAAACCAATATTAAAGATATTTATTATGGATTTTCAACAACTGAAAATTAAACAATTGGAACATAGATAGTCAGAGTCATACCTAACAGTTCCTGTGCTTCCACCACCGGTAGTACGGACACGCTTCTCAACTCTTGCAAAATCCATCTGTTTGCTTTCATCAACCTTAGCTTCATCGACCTTCAAAGCGTCTTCTTCATCCTCATCATCACTAACCTCAGCCTCTCCATTCTGCTTACTATTTTTCTCTTCCAACTTTTTCAGTTGTTGTTCTTTCAGGTACTTCCTTCTAGCCTCATCCCTTGCCTCATATCTCTCAATAACACAGGCATACATTGCCACATCATAACCATTCCATCGATCTCGTTTTCCATCATAATCCAGTTCAAAAGTCTCTATTTTTTCATCAGGTGCAATGTGCATGTTTGTCCATTTTGCTCCTATTTTTCGGGGCCTCTCCATGCATGATTTAGCATTATGTGTCATTGCCCCACAGCTGTAACAAAGAAAATGGAAAAGATTGTTTCACACGTGAAACACAACTTTACCACAGTTAGCAACCACAAATGAAGTGTAAAACATGGACAAATAACATTTAAATGGGACTGAGTGAAGTACAGTTGCATTGGATTGAGAGAAGCTCTTTCTGCCATAAGTAGACAGGTAATGTTCTGAATCAATGTTGCTGTGAATTGAGTTGTGAGCTACTGAAAGAATGGAGAGAATAAGAGAAAGTCAAATAAGCACAAAGTGTTTCCCTTGTTTGGATAAGTAACAGAGAAAGTTAGGAGAAGCTCAAAATACCAGAGACTACTTCTCTTAAGTCCCACTTTTCATTTTTCCAAAGAAGGGGAAATAATGAGATGAGGTTACTAGACTTTCAAAAGAAGCATAATAACCTCTTACAACATAAATTCAAGTTTATAGAAAACAATAAACGTCAAACCATAAATTCTGTGAGCCGTAAATCGAACACTATTGCATGGAACAGGAAACATGGCATAGCTTTTTTTGCAAAAAGAGAACCAGAAAGTAAGGTAGATTACTGAACAATACTAGTCAAGCCATAAAAGAAAAATGCAAATGAAACATTATTAACAGTAGAAAATAAGCAGAGTATAAAAATTTACGAAACTGATGCCTAACTGAGTCAGGCCCAAGGTAGGAAGTTAGTAATCTGGAAGCTCCTTGGCATACACCATTTTAATCATTTCTCATTTCAAACATGTGGAATATGGCATTGAAAAAGAGTGTTTTAACAAGCCGCATCAGATTAAAACATTAACCAGAGTCATTGCACACAGAAAGTCCTTAGAGGAATAGAACCTAAAGACAATATTGAGCACAGTTAGCATTAGTCCCATGTGTCATTCATGCCTTTAGGTATGGTCTTTCCAAAGTGCAATGCCATTATTACAATGCTCATCACAGACCACACATCTTTTAAATAACAGAAAAGATAGTAAAATTTTTAAAAGCAATAACTTCCTCTAGCCAATATTCCAAGAAAAGATAAATAATTGGGAGTAAAAATGAAGAAGTAGGAATTGGAATAATATCCAACAACACAAAGTCTACTTACTTTTCACAAGCTCCCTTCCTGTACTTATTTGCCTGATATGTTTTTGCACCTCTATCATACCAAGATTTTGTGTAGTTTGGATCTGATTTCCACTTGCGCTGATGTTTTAAGCTCTAAAAATAAAAACAAAAAAGAAAATCCTCAATTAGTATACTCAACCTTGACATTACAGTCAAAAAGAGAGAAAAGAATCAGGTAACCAGAAAGAGAGATATGCTTACAGGCCTCTCAGCATTGAGATACCATGGGGCAGATGACATATACTGAGGAATATGTGGGTTAATTTCTTTCCCATCCTCATCAACCTCAGCTGGGGCAAGACCAGCTTTTCGCGCTTCCTCCAATTCCAACTGCTTCCTATGATCCTCCCTTGATTTGAATGCCACTGCAATCCCCATAGCATCGAGAACACAAGAATTTTTAGTGGCATGTCTGACCCAAATCTAGAAAGAAAAAAGACGCTATGGGTTTCATTATTCACATTATGAAATCAAGTTCAACCATATGAAAATTTGAACTTGCATTGAAATTATACTTCAGGGAGGGAAAAAAAAAACTCTCCATTACAGCAAATTTAAGCTATACTTCTTTCTGATGGTCATGGTCCAGTCCAAAATTTTGATAGAAAACAGGAAAATCCTTAGCTATAACAAATCAAATCCTATTAACCAACAAGTAGTAATGTAGCATAACTTCCCTACAAAAGAAAAGAAAGAACTTAGCTTCATGATTGTTACATCCATAACTATTTCAATGAATATCCTTCCTCACCATCTTACCTATCAACCATAAATGCTTCAAGTTCATCACATTACTCCTCTCTCAACTCCCAAAATTTTTTAAAGAATTTATTCTTCGATCAACTACTATGCAGTGGAGCATTTATTAATAACTAAAGAAAAGTTAAACAACCAAACAATTAACAAGAGGAGACGCGAAAATTGAAAATGAAGTCGTTTGAATCATTCTCAGTGTCTATCAGAAGATTTACATGGGAACCAATACAAGCAACTCGATACGAAAGTGAAGAAGTGGAGGAAGAGGAAAGTACCTGACGCAGTAGCCATTTTCGAATACCAGAAGCCAAAGCGTGAGTATCAGAATGCAGGGAGATATGACACAGGTCTCAGCGAAACGTGAAGCTTCCAGAATGGAGGCAGAGATCACCAGAGAGTTCAAAAATAATTTTTTATGGGGTCCTTTTGTAAAAATTGCAAACTTTAAGACCCTTTAAAATGCCCTGTTTGTCACAACTTATATAACTTCCATTG
Source organism: Bursera palmeri (assembly GCA_026225775.1). Classification (NCBI taxonomy): domain Eukaryota; kingdom Viridiplantae; phylum Streptophyta; class Magnoliopsida; order Sapindales; family Burseraceae; genus Bursera; species Bursera palmeri. Next base: position 11,029 of record JANKKB010019534.1, read on the forward strand.
TGATTTACTGACACATAAGTCCCTCTTGGTTTGGAAAACAGACACTAACGTCCAGTTAATTGAGTAAAATTTTTTTATAAGCCACCAACTAAATTTCATTGTTTCCATTTTTTTTTAAAAAAAGTCTTAAAATTTTATCAAATATTTAAATACAAAATTTATTTCCTTATTTTTGCTAGGGCAAGGAAGAAAAAAACTATTGCAAGTTTTTCTTATTTTATCCAAAGGAACAATTGTATCTCCATGCTATATAATACATGAAAAAAAAAATACGTTTTTTTATGGATGGACTATTTGCACCTATAAAAATACTCTAAACACCTAATAAAATTATAAATGAATTATTATTTTATACATCTTTCTTAATACCAAAAACACCCTTCCAAATTAAATCATTTTTTTTTTACTACATCTTGATATTTCTTAACTCCCACTTTCAAGCATTTGGATTCAATAGTTTGTTAAATTAATGTTATGGCAATCTATTCATTAAGATGATAGAAATTTTATCATTGACCCATAATGGCTATGTGTTTGTTTGCGACAAAGCTCCTATTGCTCTGAAATCCAATCCATTCTTGCCATAGTTTCTTCCTTGAACACACCACTGCCATTGCTTCTTAGTTCTTGCCAATAATTTCTCATGTTTAACTCGCCCAACTCTCTTGCAAATCCATGCTAGTTTTCTCGGAAATTGTGAGAAATGACCCAAATTAGGGGTCATCTGAAAAATAATCAACCCCCTAGTTTTATTTGATTTGCCTAACCAAATCCAGTTGAATGACAATTATACTCATACTATATAATACCTCCATCTTCTGTCTCATCTATTGACTATATGGCAACGGTTAGGCAAGTTTGGGCAATGATTCAGCAATAGTCTAGTGATGATCTGACAACTATCCAGCGAGTCTGATAACTGTTTAGCAAGTCCAAGACTGTTCGACTAGTTAGACAACGATTCGGTAAGTCTGAAGACTTTCAAGCGCATTTGATGATTGTCTGTCAACTGTTCAGCCAGTCAACAACTGTCTAGTGATTTTTCGATAACTGTCAGGTGAGTCCGATAAATGTCTGATGATAGTCATACAAGTTCAATAACTGTCTAGTGCATTTTTCGGTGACAATCTGATGAGTTCAGTGAATGTCTGGTGAATATTTCGTGACTGTCTGCAGCTCTTCAGTTGAAAAGTGTTAAAGAATAGAAAGATGAATTTATATATTATATAGAGGTATAATGGTCATAAAGCTAGGAAAGGGTAGACAAATCAACGATATCGGGGGAGTTGGTTATTTTCAAATAACCCCTAATTTTGGGTTGCTCCTCACAATTTCCCTAGTTTTTTTTTTTTTTAATGCTTCCCTACTCTTGTGCCNNNNCCTCTAAGACTTTCTTTGTTCTGGTGTATGTCTTTGCTGTAACGTGAAATTATGAGAAGTTATAGTATTCTTAATGCTTTAATTGAGATTTGGTAGTATTTTAGGCATACATAAACTGAAAATGTTGAAAAAAAGAACAACCTTACATAAGGAAAAAAAAAAAAAGAATCTTAGATAAAGTTTGAAGGACTTATCTTTTATTTGTGTTGATAATGAATATATTCTATTTAATTTTGATGAAAAAGAATAGAAAAAATTAAGCTTTATATTAGGAGAGTCGAAGATTGAAAATGACAGCTAAGTCATATTATTTGTCCATGATAATAAATTTATAAAAAATATTTTTAAAGAGTACTTTTAACGTTTTTTAATAATAAACGTTTTCTTGAAATTTATCTGAGGGTTATTGTCATTTCCCCCTCAATAAACTATAATGAAGGTTAGTGTATTGCCAACACCCAAAAAAGCACCAAAGTTCTAACAATGCATAAAATAATTAAGGAAGCATCAACCTCCTAATTTTTTTTTTAATGAGTCGAGAAAAGACTCAAAATCCAACGTAATGTCCCTCTATGTTGTGATTCTCCAACATAAATATAATGAAAACACTTGCCAAACATAAACAAATATAAAATGTTATGCTAAGCGCCAGCCTCAAGCTGCCAATTGGGAGCAGATTCAATCCTACAACTCCTGGGGGTAAAGGTTTTTAAAAGAGAGGGGTGAGTACAAATTTTATTGAGTGGGGATAAGGACATTTAAGTAAATCAAATATTTAAACTGTAAAAGTAAAATATAACACTATTGAAAACTTATAAAGAACTTCTATAAATATAGGAAATGAAATCTGACCTTTCAAAAGACTTTTTATTAAATCATTTGTCAAATAACCATNTATCATCAAATCTTTCTACTTTTTTTTTAAACATTTAAAAATATTACAAGAAATGCATTTCTCAATCTCATAAAGCTAACTAAAAATAAATATGTTAAAACTTTTAGTTTCACTAATCAAGTACCCAAAATGAACTAGTTGGTCATAACCTTGTGGATGTACCAAAGAGCAAGGTAATATAAATCAAGCTAGCCATAAGCTGACAGAATTAACATAAAAAAGGCAAAGCATGCAATAAGCTGGTCATAACTTGGCAAGACTAGTATCGCATAGGCAGAGTAATATAATAACTAAGCTGATCATGTACACACAGAACGGCCCCCAAAGGGCTAATACCCCAAATCACATGGTCTAAAGCCTATATATGTATTTGAACGGGTTTCAAAGACCCGTATATGAATAGTAAATATATGATCTAGTTACTATTTTGGTAAAACATAAATATGAATTCTTTCTAAATTGTTATAACTTTCTTCAAGAATACTTTAGNAAAATTAAGAAAAAAAAAATCTTAACATTTCTAAATAATGCTAATAAACATTGTTTAGTGAAAAAGTGATCATAATTCCTGATTTGACTAAGAATAACTTTTCTAAACATTCGAAGACTTTCTAATGAAAAGAAATAACATATAAAACATATTTATATTTTGTAAAACAAGATTTTTCAACTCACAATTCTCGGTGATCAAGTTTGTGTGGCCTATGCTTCCTCTAATGGGTTTGGAACTGAGTAATCTTCTAATAGAAAGTCGACAAAATCCTTTAATATATCGAAAAATATATTCTTAATTGTCCAACATGCTCAAAACCTAAAACTACAGCTTTTTGGGAATTTGTTTGGCATCCAATTACAGAGCTAATAAGGCATTTGAATTTCTAACTTGCATAAACTTTAATAGACGATCTTAAAGCTAGAAATTAACATAATGAGCTTCAAGTAGTAATTTTCATTGGGTTAGTTACTAATTTCATGAATAAATTAAAATCTATAAAGAAATTATAGAAATCTAGCTTAAGGCTCGATTCTTGGCAAGTGAGTTTGGATTTGTCTCTCTCTAATACCCATACACAATTATTAAATAGCTTTCAATTGACAGAAAATCACTAATAATAGGCAAAACAACCTGAAAATTAATTTTTCTCTCTCTAGATTCTCTCTCTAGAGTTTACTAAAGCATAACAAGTTCTCATTTCATGTAACTTCATTGATGGAAATATTAAATAACTATTCCAAATTGATTAGCAATTAGAAATCAAATATGAANAAGTCTTTAATTAACTCTTTCCTCTCTCTAGGGCACTAAGGGTGTTCAAGCCTCTCAAATTTAGTTCTCTCTTGATTTCTTGGTGAAAATTAGTAGAAATTGCTTTGTTTAACTCTAAAACTCCCAATACAACTTGAAAATCCTTTAAAAATGCCAAATTGTTGAAACCTATTTTCCTCCTTCTCTACCTATCATTGCTCCTTGTGTTATATTCCATATTTGCAGTGACGGAGCTTGGAAGAATTTTTAGGGGGGGCCAAAGGAAAAAATTCAAATTTTAGGGGGGGCCAAGATACAAATTTTAATTTTTACCCTTTAAATATATAGATTTTTTTTTTTCTTTGGGGGGGGGCCATGGCCCCCC
>JANKKB010019641.1:0-11819 GCA_026225775.1 Bursera palmeri
GCTGACAAAGCAGCTGGGAAATACAGTGGAGGTATGAAGAGGAGGCTGAGTGTTGCCATTTCACTGATTGGGGATCCCAAAGTATGTCTTATCTCTTTAATGTATTTTTACATTGAGACTTTTGGATGGTTATATCCTGCAATATTACTTATGGCTAATCCATGGAAATTTTACAAGGTTGTTTATTTGGATGAGCCTAGTACCGGATTAGATCCAGCTTCAAGAAATAATTTATGGAATGTTGTAAAAAATGCAAAACGAGGCCGGGCAATTGTTCTAACCAGTACTTTCTCTCTCTGTCTCTCTCTCACTTGTCCTTCCCCCTAAAACACACACCGACCATCAACCAAATATTTTTATTTTCCATGCGGTTGCACTGATAAAGCTTTATGTTTCAGCCCATTCTATGGAGGAGGCAGAGGCCCTTTGTGATCGATTAGGAATTTTTGTGGATGGCAGCTTGCAGTGCATCGGAAATCCAAAAGAGGTAAACTTAAAGTGATATTATTGCATTGTCTAGGTACAACTCATAGACTGTATACATGTCTTTTGCATGGTGAGATGACTTACAGAAACGGTAACTTTTTCAGTATACTTCTCTAGTTATTATTTCATGACTATTATGAGTCTGATGAATGATTACTAAACTAATATGCAGACTTCTATGTCAAATTGATTAGTTCCAATGGATAAATCTTCTACCTCTGTCTCCCTTTGTGTGCAATGCACTGAATTTATGCTTTCATACTCTTTATGGTTACCATAAATTTCATAACCATGGTATGAAGTTGTATGGCACTGAGAGCCAGCAGGGCTAGTATACGTTGGCATGGAAGCTTCAAGATAGTATTCTCTCTTCTAAAGTAGTAGTTTTTACTTGAATGATTGAATTTATGGTTTTCTGCATGGCACTTACCCTCAATATGGTGATTGACAGTTAAAGGCTAGATACGGAGGGTCTTATGTGTTCACAATAACAACATCCGAGGATCATGAGGCAGAAGTGGAGAGTATGATACGGCATCTCTCCCCAGGAGCTACTAGGATATACCGAATATCCGGAACCCAAAAATTTGAGCTTCCAAAACATGAGGTTAGGATTGCAAACGTATTCCAAGCTGTCGAGGATGCAAAAAGCAGGTTCACAGTTTTTGCATGGGGTTTGGCTGATACAAATCTAGAGGATGTATTCATCAAGGTTGCACGGGGGGCTGAGGCATTTAATGATCTGTCATGAGTGTCACATACGTTCATTATCCATGTAATTGCATGTTGCTTCTACATGTTAATCAATTTTTGAATGGATAGAATTACCCCACCACAAAAGGGCTCTGTACATTCTTCACTGTTCAGATTGTCTTTCGAGATGAAATAAAAAAAATATGATGGTAAATCCTTGTGATTACTGTCCATCTTTTTTTTGCAAGCAATATTTGTTTCCCAATTCCCATTTCTTTTCTTACATATTTAGTTTCAGTATCCAAGTCTTTTCCTAGCCACCTTTCTGGAAAACTTCTCAAGTTTTAGTATCCATATATGTTTTGGAGTTGAACTTTCCTATTGAGATTAGTTATAACTAAAATATATATGGAACACTAAGGAAAATGCTTTGTAAAATTCTGAAATACCATAAAAATTAGGGGGATAATTTGTAAAATAATCATTTTTTTAAAAACTTTAGACGTTATAACCATAAATAAATTGATAAATCGTTAGATTTTTTTGTTGGTCTCTAATGTTCAATAACTTAATTAGATTATTATTTTTTATTATTTTTAAAATTAACTTATCTATTATTGTATTGTATTGAACTAGGTTTTGCTTTGTATTAAGCTTTCTTCAGATAAATGATTTTTCTCAAATGTTAAAGGGAAACAAATAGAGAGTGTTGCTATTTAAACCCCACCAAAACTCTTTTAAGCCCTTATTTGAATTTTTATATTATTAAAATGAATTAATTTACAAATATATATATTTTAATGTCAAAAGTAACTCTCTACTATTCTTATCTGCGTAGACATGTATTGCTTTATTGCTTATAAAATGCAGGGACCTATCTATCCTCTATTAATCGCCACTCTCTTTCTTCCATCTGGAGATCAAAAAAGCTTTGAAGATATATCTAGGATTAAGATCAAATGTGGAAAAATATAGGGTTTTTGGATTGTTTTTGTTTTTTAATCGTCACTCTCTTTCTTCATTTTGCTGGAATGTTTTGTTTGTCTGACGATAATTTGCAAAAGCATCTTAAGAAAAAAGAACTTTAAACTGTGAACCTAGATCAAAACATTTACCTTTGAAATGATTGTACTTTGAACTTGCGTTAAAATGAGAGTATTTTGGAGTTGAGATGACGCAGGATTATCGAATTTGATCCCAACGAAGAAAAAACAGATTTACGTTTGGAGAGGAGCCGTAATACCTATCAAGAGCTGATTTTGGCAATTGCAATTTTTTATACATTTTAGTTTAAAAGAGATCAAAACAGGGATTAGAAAGGGACTAAGTGGGCTTAAAATTTAAGTAACGACTCTCATAAATAAAGGGAAATTATTCGGGGTGACCCAAAATTAAGGGGTCTTTTGAAAAAAAGTCAAATTCCACGTTTCTTTATTTATTTAATAATTATCAGTCTAACGGCCGGGATACACCTACATTCATAATATATAGACCTATCTTTCCTTCCTTTAACACTTTTTAACCAACTGACTGTTGTAAAAAAGTTATTGAATCGTTGTTGAATTTACCGGATAGTCACTGAAAAATTGCCAACTAGTTAAAAAGTCAACGGATAGTTGACAGATGTATGGGAGGAAAGAGAGGTATTATACAAGAGGGATATAATTATTATTTATTTAGATTTTGGTTAAGGAAATAATAAAAAACCTGGTGTTTGATTATTTATAAAAGGCCCCCTAATTTCGAATCATTTCTCGTAATTTCCCATAAATTAAATAACCCAACCCAATATAAAGATGAGATTCACTCTTAAGAATTGTCTCCTTATGATATCAGTTGATTGAATTTGAGGTGGATTTCATGTCACAGAAATGTTACGGTGCTTCTACCCACTCTTCAACATTGCCTTGGAGAAGTAAGAAGTTGCTTATTAGACCATGAATCAAATTGTCAGAAGGAAGACTAAAGATACACGATTGTTCAAACTGATCATGCATGCTTTGACAATTACGCAGCAAACGCTTCTAGAGATGGCCATAAATTCTTGTTAAAGTTTCAACTTTCACACTCAAAAGGATATGAAAGTTTATCTCGTTTTGGTCCAACATGGTTGCTTTAATACGTAATGGACATCACAAAGTTGAACAAAATTCGTAATGTATTTTGAACGTTATGACACTCAAAATCCAAGGTGATTAGATGGATGAATGAAGGGAAGAGGTAAGAACTGATCAGAATCCTACAGTATCTGGGGGGACTCAAACAAGAATAACATAATCCTCCAGGCTGTCTATGCTATTTTTCTGGATAGCTTTTCTTCTTTCCTTTTAACCTTGCCTTCATTATGTTTAATAAAATATATTATCCTAACACACTTTAGATTTGATTAAAGAAAGGAATGTGGGTCGTTTGGATGATTTATAATATTAATATCACAGAATAAATGATAGGTAGAACAACAAAGAAAGGGAATCATTATTAATTGAGCATACTTATATTTTTCCTCTATCAAAATCATAATCCATTTGAGTTGGTTCAGTTTGTATATCTGTCAAAACAAATTAAAAGACTTTAAACTCGGCACACTGACAGTTTGACACATTTTGTGTTTACCTTTTCAAAAGGTGATACATATCATAATCTATATCATAACAGAAGAGTCATATTTTGTTTAGAGATCTTCTCTTTCTTATCTTTTACTCTATTAATAGATTACATCCTTATCCTGTCCCAGAATCGAAACTCCCTTTCTTTCCTACTATTTATATGCTCATTTACAAGCCTCTAACTGTGAGTCATTGTTATTTGATCCGTCCATAATGGCCAGAGTAGCTCTGCTTTGTTGTTTTATTTTACTGGCTTTGTCCTTTGGTAATACAAAAAGTTGTGAAGATAAAATTGGTGTCTTTGAACTCAAGAGAGGAGACTTTTCTTTGAAGTTCACAAACTATGGTGCAACAATGCTCTCTGTCATCCTTCCTGATAAAAATGGTCTGATCCTTTTCTTTTCTTTTATTATTTTTTAAATATTTTTTATTCTATAACACCAATAAATAATTACATGGGACTGTAAAAATTATATTTGTGTTGCATTATTTGATCTATTTTTCATTTTTTTAAAATATATATCAGGAAAATTAGCAGATGTTGTTCTTGCATATGAATCACTCAACGACTACAAGGTGTGTACTGTCGAACCTTTTTTTGCTTGCATTATTTCTTGATTCTCACTTATACTTGGAAGTGATCAACTATGGATTGTGAGTGGAACATATTTTAAGTTAATTTTATCCGGCAACTAAATTGTAAATTCTAAGTTTTTATGAGATATCTCCTGTTACCTGTATAAATGTTGCAGAATGACACAAGCTATTTTGGAGCCATTGTTGGACGTGTAGCCAACAGGATTGGAAAAGCTCAATTTACTTTGAATGGCACGCGTTATCAATTAGTTAATAACGATGGAAATAATTTGCTTCATGNGTATGTAATATTTATATTCTATCAACTTAATTTTCTGTAAAGGTTTTGTCGTAATACTAATACTCACTTCAATTTAATTACTTCCTTATAGGTGGGCGCAGAGGATTTGCTGATGTTATATGGAAAGTGCAAAGTTATGAACAAGATAGCCACATAAAATTTACTTATGAANAGCTTTGATGGTGAACAAGGTGAGATTTTAGTTAAAGACAATCCATGAACATATCCTATAACTGAAACTCTCAAAGTCTAATACTGAAATTTTGGTAAATTTTAACAGGATTTCCTGGTGATGTTGCTGTCACCGTGACATACTTCTTAATGGGGACAAACAAGTTAGGTGTAAATATGAAAGCTGAGGCGCTTACCAAGGCCACTCCAGTGAATCTAGCCTTGCACACTTACTGGAATCTTGGTGGACACAATAGTGGTGATATTTTCTCACACACAATCCAACTATTTGGATCAAATATCACCCCTGTTGATGATGAACTCATTCCAACGGGTGAGATTACTCCTGTGAAAGGAACTCCATACGATTTCCTGCAGCCTCGTGAGATTGGCAGCAAGTTCAATGAGCTACCTAAGGGATATGACATTAACTATGTGCTAGACAATCCAAATCCTGGTCACTTAAAGAAGGCTGCTGTGGTGCATGAAAGTGTATCAGGGAGGAAAATGGAGCTTTGGACCAATCAACCAGGTGTTCAGTTTTATACAAGTAACATGTTGNAGGCATGTGAAGGGGAAAGATGGATTCCTTTACTCCAATTATGCAGGACTTTGTTTCGAGACTCAAGGGTTCCCAGATTCTGTAAATCACCCCGATTTCCCTAACCAAATTATATATCCTGGAGAGACTTATGAGCATGTTATGGTCTACAGGTTCACCGCTAATTAGCTTTCCTAAATTTAGGTAGAGAATCCACTTGGAACAATTGTTTTTGCCCAAAGAATAGNACTGATATTTTACTGCTGTTTTAAATATTCTATGACTTCAAAGTCGTCCTTCAATACAAGCTCTGCTTTCATTCATTCTAATTTCTGCGAAGATTAGAACATTTTAATGGGTTTCTACTCGTTTTATGTCCCATAATTTTATGCAAAAACTTAGTGGGAAGAAAAGTTTTTGATGCCATCTAAAGTTAAAGCATAGGAGAGAACTTATATTTAGAGTGACTCTTTGGTGGTTGGCCATGGGTCCCAAAAGCCAGATTTCTCACAAACCAAAACGTTTGGTGGAGGATATTATATTCAGTTGAATTTAATGGACCTTCCTCTTGGTAACTAATTATGCTCTGCTTTGAGTAACTTTATTAATATTCTCATAAAATATAGACCAAACTTGCACCAACTCCTGAACAACCTGTTCGTCGACAAATTATGATTCGAATGGCAGCAAGATGGCTTCAGCCTGAAAATTACTCAATCAAGTTATTACTACTCATACTTCTTAATCTAAGAACTTCAAATCTGTCAAAAAAGTTTTCTAATTTCCNGAGGACATAAAGATACAACAATGCGTATATCGACGAGTACATATTTAAATATCATTCTATTAAAAAGTAATATAATCTCCGCTAAGATCAAGAACAGCTACGCTATCTGAAATCGGCATAACGGGCAAAGATTGCTTCTCTCCAACCAATTGACAACACAATCTTGATGGTAGACATGAGAGCAAGGCATACATGCAGCTTTTGACCCGACCAAAATCTCCTCCAAACATATAACACACGGCTTTGAACACCCTTTAACTCTAGTTTTCTCCAGTGCTTCAATGGAAGACCAACTCGCCGGAACTAGATTGACAACCTGCTCGTTGACGGATCGCCTAACTGCCTCAGAAGCCGCTGCTTCCTCATCATTCACAGCCTTAATATTCACTATCAGAGGAATGATATTGCAGTTCGTGTTACGATCTTGGTTGTTCACAACAGGACGTGCGCAGTCCGTAATCTTGTGCATGACAGGCGCATGCATGTACATGGGCACGTTCATCTCTGAGAGCTTCCGAGATATTGGAGACCAACAAATGCTGTTATGCAATATTTGTTCTTGTGGCACTTTAAGGTTTCGATAAATGGTGGGGCTGTCTCTGTCTATTGAGAAGAAGAAATCTATGAAGACAGCAGCTTTGCTTGTGTGCCCAGGTAGGAAATATTCATGCTCATAAACATCACAGTGATAGTTATTCATGGCAGTTGCCAAGTTTGGAACTCGGATGGAGGAGCTGAGAGCAAAAGGCTAAAGAAGAGANAAGAGATCAACAAATTCTTGGAAGAAGTGAGAAAGTGTTGTTGTTGGGTGCTGGTTAATTATGTATGTATGTGTGTATATATATATTAGGAATTGGATTTGTATGGTGTATATCCAATTGGGCATTATAAGGAACAGAGTGACTTCGAAGCTAAATGAGAAATCCTTGTAAGGACTGTTAATGATTGTTTGAATTCTGTTTAATATTTTCCTGATGACTGTGTTACTATAACTCTTTGTCTTGAAGGTCTGGTAAATTTACGAGTTTGCGTAGGGTTAGAAGTTTGATTGCTTTAAATTCCTGTCATTAACGGGTTTATACTTTATTTATTTGGAATGGCAAAGGTCCACGATGTTTTTTATTTGCTATTTATAGCAAATCAACCCTCTCTTCAGTTCTAAGACTTTTGGTGTTTTTATTGTTATAAGAAACTTTATTAACTAAAATTAGCCTATACAACTAAACAATTTTTAAATTAGTTTCTTACTGCATCAATGTCTTGAAAAACTTCTGACCTATCTTTTTGTTCCATTTTAAAAAAATAAAAATTACTCCTAAAACTACTCATATATAAAAACTGATATAANTGTTTAAAATTGATGTAAATAAATATTTAACATATATTTGTTAAAAAAAAAAATTGTATAAAAAAATGTGACTACTGAATCTGCCCCATCTATCAATTCCTAGTTTACAATATGATTTACCTCCATAGAACTGCAACCAGGATCTCGGTTAATCACTCTTCTAACTTTCATCTCATTCCTAACTTCTTTTGCTGCTTCCCATTTTGAGAGAGTGGCAAATAAATTCGACAAAAGCACTTAGTCTTCATTACTCTTTGGACCAACTTCACTTGAATAGTTCATAACTCGATTTGCAAGACCGATATCACCTTGATCTTGGCAAGCCCTTGTCAAAATTCTGAACAGTATTGCATCTGGTTTAACTGGCATATTAACCATAAGCTCAAAAGCCTCATTAATCAAGCCACCTCTACATAGAAGATCTNACCATGCACCCATAATGCTCCGGCCAACGTTCCAAATAATAATCTTTCATCATTGAATCAAAGCATTTTCGCCCCTCGTCTACCAACCCTGCATGGCTGCATGCAGATAAGATGCATAAGAAGACAATGCCATCCGGTTCAAAGCCTTCTCTTTGCATTTGGCAGAACCGAACCAGGGCCGACATCCCATGACCANTGAACTGCTAGGCCATTTATAATACTAGTCCAAGACACTAGAGTTTACTCTGAAATCTCATCAAAAATTTGAGAAGCTTTTTTGATGTTACCGCATTTGGCGTGCATATCAATGAGAGCATTTGCTATAGAAACACTCTCTCTAGCAAATCCACTCTTCTCGACATAATGGTCCATCCACTCCCCAAGCTCGAAACTTCCCAATTTTGATCACATTGAAACAACACTTAACACGGTGACATCATCCGCTTTTACGTTTTTTGACACCATTTCCTGTAAAAAAGCCAATGCCTTTTTCGGGTAGTTGTTATCACTATAACCATTGATCATCGAAGTCCATGAAACCACATTCTTCGCTGGCATCAATTCGAAAGTTCGGAAAGCAGATAGCAAATTCCCACATTTTTAATACATACCAATCAAAGCATTACACACAAAAACATCTAAATGAACAAAGTTTCTAATCACATAACAATGAACAACTTTACCGTCTTTTAACAGCTTCAAACAGGAAAAAGCAGAAAGAACACTAACTATTGTCATTCCATTCGGTCTCAAACTACGGTCAATCACAGCAGGTAAAAGTTCGAGCACCTTAAAAGGACTACTTTGATGGACATACGCGGCAATAAGTGCATTCCATGCAACTATGTCTCTGCGAGGCATTTCGTCGATTATTTGTTGCATGACCGAGCTCACCGAAGATTCTATAGACACCAAGCAAAGCGGTTTGAATCATAAATTCTCATACAAAACCAGTTTGGCAATCTGGACATGCAGCTGTTCTCCTTCAAGAATCGTAAAGAAAAGCCCACATGCTTTCGTAACAAACATAATCGTATAAGAGTCAATGTCCAAGGCCTTTTTCCTCATGTAAGAGTAAACCAAAATGGCTTCTTTAGGTTGATTTCCCTCCGAATAATCCCTAATTATGGTGTTCCACGTGTAAGAATAAAGCCCGCTGATTTCATCAGCAATTGAGTGGGCAATAGAAGTTGTGCCTAGGAGGGTACTCGAGGCAAATGATGCAACAAGAAGTTGGGGTAAATACATAGTTTGCTTGCTAGAGGAGGGTAGTGAATTAGGCCCGTTGTTACCATTTGGGCGTGTACTTGATTGAGTTGGTACTTCTCTTTGCATCTTTGCAAGAGATTCGTGACAACTAGGCATGGATATTGTTTGGTTAACACAATCTGAGGCACTTGGGTCAGGTTTGGCTTGATTTGCTGATGAATGGTTTTTATGGTAGTGGAATTGAAAAGGTTCGCGTTTGGAGAATAAGGAGGCATCAGGTATTGGTATAATGCAGAAATTAACAATGAAAAGTTTTCACTAGGTTTGGTTTGATTTGCTGATGAATGGTTTTTATGGTAGTGGAATTGAAAAGGTTCGCGTTTGGAGAATGAGGAGACATCAGATATTGGTATAATGCAGAAATTAACAATGAAAAGTTTTCACTGGATGGAACTTTTTGTGTGATTATGGATTCCATATAAAAATTGAAAAATTTAGACTCAAAATAATCTTAACTAACATGGTAATTAAACTAGATCGACCCATTCTGATCAACTTAGCTCAGGTTAGGACGATTCATTGCTTTTCCATTAGAGTTATGCTTTGTTTGGAGTTCTAATCGTATGCTAATTGTGACCAAATATATTTCCACTTGGTTATCAGGTTAGGATCTCAGTTATCCATAAGTATTCAATCTACATGTAAAATTTCTGCCTTACTTGCATCTAACACTTTCTTAAGATTGCACAAATAATGTAACAAATGCACAGTAAACATGTCTATCACTACATCAATTCTAAGGAAGCGCCAAAGGAAAGTCATCCAGAGATTTTCCTTAGATAACCATAACAAAAGGCTTCCCCCACCCGTGCTTACAAAAACAATGGAATTACATGCATCACAAACTGATCAATATTGGTGAAACCAAAGAAAAGTCGATAAAAACAGATCTTAGTTTTGTCATTAATGAGCAGAATGAGTTGTGGTGGTCTTCTTAAAATCAATCTTGTCAACTTTAACCTCCCCATCAATGAGTTCATAAACGTAGACCACAACACGTAGGCCATCAATGTCCATGAGGACAAAACTAGGGTTAACATCATAGGTGATGCTGCTGTGAGCACCTGTAGCAGACCCTGGGTTTATGACAACACCTCCCTCGTGTTTGTAAGCAGTAAACTGATGAGTGTGACCAGTCACAAGTATGTCTACATCCAGCTGCCTCTGAAGCATGGCTAGTGAGTCCAGGTCCCCCCATGGAATCACCTTTGAAATACCAAGCACCGAAAGTAATTAATACTAACAGAAATCGAAAAGCTACAGACACAAAGAACTTATTATTGAAATGAACAAACAAAACTGTTGACCATGGATAGCAGAAAACAAAATATTAACACCATTTTCTCAATAGAAAGAGATTAAAGAAATATTTTCCTGTTCTTTTTATCTTGATAACTAGTAAGAAGCTACAAAGAGAAATGCACAAAGGAAAATAACTTTTGTTTTGATATCATTTCTCCTCATTATAGAAAAGAAGAGGAAATGGCATTTAGGGTTAAAACCACCCCTCTGGGTGAAATCATACCTGATGACCGTGACATAGCCCCAACTTGAATTGACCAATAGTTAGTGTCTTGGTCTCCGGATATCTCGTCTCTTCATCATATTCACCTCGAGTAATATGCAGGTCAGGACAAATAGTCTTCAAGTAGTCATGAACTTCCTGAAAATAGTATTAGAATGCTTAGCCAGTGATACGCATTCCACTTGGAGATATAGACTGTTACGGAGTCAAATTCTTCATAGGAAAATTTAAACATATAAATTCATCATAGCATAGTAAATGGGGTTAGATTCTATTTTGGAGCAAAAGTTTGAATCTAAGACCAATTCAAACCAACCCTTTAGCCATAGAACCTAATGACCAAGGACCAGTATGTTTGTTGTGCAACCAAACGTCCGCATATAAGAACAAACATGTGAATAGGATAATGTATCACCTTAGCAAGAAAGAAAGCAGTTAAGGTAACAAATCCAGAAGATCATGTCTACTCTAGCAAACAAACTAATAATATTAGGTAGGTAAAATCAGGTGTCATACTGCGTGAAGGAAGACTACTCATACTATCTGGCATATAATTGCAGTCACACACAGATTGAACTTCTGCTATTACAAATTGAGATTAAATAAACGGTATAAGGGATGTGATCATTCAACAAAAAGACACTTTCGGTTACCCACTCAATCTGTCATACGAGGGTAATGCAAAGAAATCCAACTACCATCAGACTATTACGCTAGAGTTGAGGAAAAACTTAAGAACTAAAAAAGAAAAAAGTTGTAACAAGCAAAAGTTACAGATTTTAAATGGTTAGGGATTAGGAGTAGTCTAACTAGATATCACAGGCAACTCTCCAGAACCGAATCTAGGAAATGAAGTCCCACATTACAATAAACTAGAGGTCAATTATTGCCCTTCCAAAATTGCCTTTATCTTGCATAAACTGATTTTCCCAACATTAATTTGAAGCAAATGATAAATACAACCAAGTAAACTACAGTCTAGAATCAATATTAAATTCATGAAAGACAACTACCCCAATTGAGCTTATCTGAGTAATTATAGACAAAGAAGAAAGGAAAAACATCAAACATAAAATATTCAATCATATTTC
>JANKKB010019729.1:0-12463 GCA_026225775.1 Bursera palmeri
ACTTAAATTAATAGCACTTAAAGTGTAAAAATAATATTTAAACTCATAATAAATGTACACTTTTAAGTACTTATCATACTGTCTCCCTCGATGGTATCTAAATCACTAAAAGCTAGATGAGCAGGGATATGCGGGTGAGAAGGAGCTGAATCTAAGGAGAAGGGATGCAAGGAGACTGTGCGGGATGGTTGTGGATGCGGTGCAGCACGAGGCCAGGTTGGGAATGGAGGCAGCATGGCAGGGTCGACGGGAGAAACAGCAGTGAGGGCCCTAAGCCAAGCATGTATAACTGTATGACTCTCTACAAGAAAAGAAAAATGGTCAGTAGTCATAACAAAAGGTGCAGGCTTACTCGCTGAAGAGGGAGGAGGGTAGGATGGTCCAGCTGCTTGTATAGTCGGAGGAGATGGAGGTGGGCGTGAGGGAACGACCTCATCTGCAAGAGCACAGGTAGCGGGCTCCTGCTCACGTCGAAATATAGGCCTAGCAGAGAGATGTGAAGCACGGAGACCATAAATCGCATGAATCAATCCACGGGATAAAGCCTTTTTAGGCTGCTGAATAGGCTCATCAGGACTCCATGATACGTCGGCCTGAGCACAAAGCTAGGTAATCAAAAAAGGAACATATAGCCCACTGTAACTGGAATCTAGTGAGTGGATGATAAAAAAGTACATCAGATCACCAATATCAATTGAATCCCCCCGCATCAAACAATATAACAACCGAGCTTTCTCTACAGTAAGCTCATTGAGATGGGTCGTAGGGATCATCTGAGCATAGATAAAATGATTCCAGCCTTTACGTGCGATTGTAAAAATCTAGATGGCAACAGGACCGGAATAGGCTCGGCATCCCGATTCATCTCCCAAGATGCTCCAGTAACACACAAAACACTTAGGACAACATCTGGATCAAACGGCGTGGCCCAATGTAATGCATACTCATCTACGGTGACCTAGGGTAGTCTATAATATCGGGAGGTCATCTACGATCATACGCAACCATCTTACCCCTCACTTGTACCTGTCCTTTGGTATGGTATGCGACGTTTGCGTAGAACTCCCGTACTACCTATAAAGCAGGAGAACCAGGCTGGGAACAGTACTGAGTCCAACCACGCCTGGCAATCACATCTCGAACCTCAATGGGTGTGTGAAAATCAATATCAAAACCTCGCTCGGCCACTGGAATCTTCGTTAGAAAAGATGACGTCTATCGTTGGGTAGCCTTGGCAGACACAAAGCGCGTCCGATCAAAAGAAGATCCGGAGGTGGAAGCGGTCCGAGCTCGTTTAGGTGCCATAATAAGAAATTCAAAAATATGTGGACTTCTAGTAATTAACCAACCCCACAAAATATGGTAAATATTACAATAGTCCCCTAATCCTTAAAAATGCAATAACCCCTTAATATTATGAAAATTAGCCCAAACAACCTAATAATCAACGCAATAATCAAATCCAACTCACTAACTAATATATCAGCAGTAACTAAACAATTTAATTGGAGCAAAATATCAAAATCTGAAATACACGAAAAATAATCGAGAAAATACCAAAAATATCCTTAGAGTCACTGATTAAAACGGACGAAAAGTCAGTATGTTGTAGAGCTCGATGAGAGGAACACTTTAATCAAAACAAATTTTTGGAATGAGTGTTAGAATGTAGTAGATCTGAGTTGGAAGCTCTGTGAAAATTGGGAATGTTTGGATTTGATTGTGCAGATGACAGGCGGCAGAGGGACGGGCGCCTCTTAAAAATGCACCAGCGTTGTAGCACTGAACTGCTTACCGCTACGGCGGTCAAGCCCTAATTAAATGCGTTACCCAGTTCCGAGGTGGACGGTTGACCTTTCCCGCCTTCGACGTCGCGGCGCTCAAGTCCTTACCGCTGCAGCGCTGAAGATTCTAATTTCAAAATGGCGCCGAGGCACTGAATGTGGAAGATGCAGTGTTGAGGCTACTTACTTAACATACTATTTTGATTGCTTATGGCGCTGGAGTCTGGGTGCGGCGGCGCTCGCGCTACTGACTTAGGTGTAATTTTCATCGAATTTGAGCGCAGCGACGATGACAAATGGGCACTTAGGTGTTGAAGCTACTGTCTTGCATGCTATTTTCTTACCATCTGGGCGCTGCAGTGCTAACAAACGAAAGTTACAGCGCTCAGGCCATTGACTTGCAATCCAAATCTGTACAAAATAATCAAAGTTAAGCTCTTTTCAAGGGGAATTTGATGACTGACAAATACTTAATGATTGACACGATGGAAAATAACTAAATAAACAAAAAAAATAAAAAAATGAAAAGCATAAAATAAACAGAAAACAGAATCAAGAATGAAATATTGGTTGCCTCCCAATAAACGCTTAATTTTAAGTCCTCAACCTGACTTGATATGCCCTCCATTATCCACCATACGTTGGATCCTGAAGATCTGATTGTTCCATATCCTCAACATTCAAACCTTTAAGGAAAACCTTGAGCGATGCCTATTCACTTTGAAAATGCAAGAAGTTGAAGAACTTTGAATTTCGACTGCACCATGAGGAAAAACATTAGTAACAACAAAATGATCTACCCAACGAGAACGTAACTTACCAGGAAATAACCGAAGCCGTGATTGATATAATAGGACTTTCTGACCAATGTGGAAGTCCTTCCTGGAAATCATTTTGTCATGAAATACTTTAGCTTTTTCCTTGTAAATCTGAGTGCTCTCATAGGCATCATTGCAAATTTCCTCTAATTCTTGCAGCTGTAACTTTCTATGTAACCCGTTTTCATCCATGTTCATGTTGAAATTTTTGACAGCCCAATACACTTTATGTTCCAACTCCACTGGAAGATTACATGGTTTCCCAAACACAACCTGATATGTAGACATACCAAGGGGAGTCTTGTAAGCGGTTCTGTATGCCCATAAGGCATCATCGAAACGTAAACTCCAATCTTTTCGATTAGGACTAACCGTCTTCTCAATGATGCGTTTGATCTCTCTATTTGAAACTTTAGCTTGACCACTTGTTTGGGGGTGGTATGCAGTGGAGACTTTGTGGGTAACATGATATTTCTTTAGCAAAGCTTCCACTGTTCGGTTACAAAAATGTGTACCTCGATCACTGATGAGAGCTCTTGGAATTTTGAACCTGTAGAATATGTTAGTCTTGATAAAATTTTTAACCACTTTAGAATCATTAGTCCTGGTGGCTTTAGCTTCCACCCATTTGGAGACATAAGCAATCGCAAGTAAACTATAAATATTACCAAAGGAGACAGAGAATGGTCCCATGAAGTCAATGCCCCAAACATAAAAAATCTCACAAAATAAAATAGGGTTTTGGGGCATTTCATTCTTCTGGGAGATGTTACCTAACTTTTGACATGGTTGCAGAAGGAATATGAGTCTAGAAACAGAGTGGGCCAATAAATACCATATTCCAACACTTTTCTAGCCGTCCGCTTAGCACCAAAAGGACCTCCACAAGCATAAGCGTGACAAAAAGCAAGGACGGAGGCAATTTCATGGTCAGGAATGCATCTTCTTATTACTTGATCAGTGCAATGCCTCCACAGGTAGGGGTCATCCCACACATAATATTTGGCCTCACTTTTAAGTTATCCCTTCTAGCTTTAGATAGATCAGAAGGTAAATAGTTAGTAACCAAATAATTAACAATATTAGCATACCAGGGTAATATAGCATTGGTGGAAAACAACTGTTCATCAGGGAATGTTTCTTGTAAAGTGAGCTCATCATCAACATGAACGAGATGACTCAAGTGATCCGCCACTAGGTTCTCTATTCCTTTTTTATCTTTAATCTCTAAATCAAGCTCACTTAAGAGAAGAATCTATCGGATTGGCCTTGGTTTGGCTTCTTTCTTTATCATCAGATATCAAAGAGTTGCATGATAAGAATAAATAGTTATTTTAGTACCAAGCAGATAAGATCTAAATTTTTTTAAAGCAAAAAAACTGCTAATAGTTCTTTTTCAATGGCAGAGTAATTTTTCTGGGCATCATTCAAAGTCTTGGAGGCATAGTAGATGGCATGAGATGCTCTTCCAACATTTTGACCCAATACAGCTCCTACCGCACAATCACTGACGTCTCACATTATCTCAAAGGGAAGGCTCCAATCGAAAGGTTGGATGATCTGTGCAGTGTTAATAGCTCTTTTAATCTATCAAATGCTACCTTGCAGGTTTCATCAAGTTTGAAGGTCACTTCCTTTTGAAGCAGCTTGCACAGGGGTAGGACAATTTTGGAGAAGTCTTGATGAATCTTCAGTAAAAACCTGTATGTCCAAGAAAAGAATGAACTTCTCGCACACTAGTAGGATAACATAAAGATTGAATAATATCTATCTTAGCCTTATCTACTTCAATACCCCTAGAAGAAACAATATGACCTAAAACTATTCCTTGCTCAACCACAAAATGACACTTTTCAGAATTTAAAACAAGGTTAGTTTGTATGCAACGCTGTAAAATAAGTTTTAGATTATCCAAGCAAGTATCAAATGAGTTTCTGTAAATAGTAAAATCATCCATGAATACCTCTATGATATGTTCAATGTAATCTAAAAAGATACTTACCATATATCTCTGAAAGGTAGCCGGAGCATTGCAAAGACCGAACAACATACAACGATAAGCAAAGGTCCCAAAAGGGTATGTAAATGTTGTTTTGTCTTGAATCTCGGGTGCCATTGCAATCTGAAAGTACCCAGAATAGCCATCAAGAAAACAATAGTAAGAGTGGCCAACTAACCTCTCAAGCATTTGATCTATAAAGGGAAGAGGAAAATGATCCTTGCGTGTCATAGCATTTAGCTTCCTGTAGTCCATGCAAACCCTCCATCAGTTCTGAACACGGGTAGGGACTAACTCATTATGCTGATTCTTCACCACTATTATTCTAGTCTTCTTAGGTACCACTTGAGCTGGGCTGACCCAACTACTGTCAGAGATGGGGTAGATCATACCTACATCAAGAAGTTTGAGAACTTCTTTCTTTATGACTTCTATCATAGGTGGGTTCAATCTTCTTTGTGGTTGACGAGAGGGTTTTACCTCTTCTTCAAGTAGGATGCGATGCATGCATATGGATGAGCTAATTCCTTTAATATCTACAATGGTCCACCCAATGGCTGTTTGATGATATTTAAGGACTTGTACCAATTGTTCTTCCTGTTGTGTAGTCAGTTTGTTAGATATGATAACTAGTAACTTTTCTTCATCCTGGAGGAAGACGTATTTGAGATGGTCGAGGAGAGGTTTCAAATCTGGGACAAGTGCCTGTACAATAGAAGGTAACAGTCTCTCATTAGAAACAGGCAACTCAATATAAGATACATTACCTGACTGTTGTAGTCTGGCAAATCATTCAACGCTGTCACAGCTGCCTATAGATAAGGACCAGCAATGACTCTTCTTCCTCCTCAATGGGTGTGGTAATGGCAACTTCCAGTTCATCTCTGTTCTCAAGTTTAAAGACTTCCTGTGCTAAAGAGTCAATCACATCAATAGAATAAACATGGGTATCATCACTAGGATATTTCATGGTATTATAAATATTAAAATTAACAATATCACCATCAAATTTCATAGTAAGTGTGCCATTATGTACGTCTATCCTAGTTTTGGCTGTTTTCAAAAATGGCCTTCCAAGCAAAATAGGAGTAGTTTGATCACCATTTTCTATATCAAGTACATAAAAATCAGCAGGGAATATTAAATCATTAACCTTAACAAAAACATCCTCAATGATTGCCTTAGCATAAGCATTAAATCGGTCAGCCAATTGGATTACCACACCAGTTTTATTCAATGGTCCAAGCCTTAGAGATGAGAAAATAGAATATGGCATAACATTAATGGAAGCTCCTAAATCTATCATGGCGGTCTCAAATCTAGTGTTTCCTATGGTGCAAGGGATAGTGAACGTACCTGGATCAATGCATTTGGTAGGGAGTTTTCTCTGAATGACTGCAGAAACATTCTTTCCCACTCTTACCTTCTCACAACCCTTAAGTTTATGTTTTCTCTTAAGTGTGCATAACTCCTTCAGAAGCTTAGCATATCTAGGTACTTGTTTTATTCCATCTAACAGGGGGATAGTTACCTCACATCTACGGAATATCTAAAAAATATCTCTGTTCTGATCAAAATTCTTAGATTCTACTATAGCTTGAGGGAAAGAAGCTACTAGTTTATAATCAGAAAGAAGCAGAAACTTACGTTTGGGTACCTCATCATGATCAGGAAAGATCTTGTGGTCAACATTGGCTTTCTTCCTCTCTTGCTCTATTGATGCAGGCATTTCCTTAGTTGAGCTCTCAACTTCCTTACCATTCCTGAGAACAATGGCACTAGCGTTCTCTCTTGGATTGGGAACTATTTGAGATGGCATTTAGAAGATGCGTGCCAAGATTTTTTCTTTAAACGTACATTAGTGATATGAAATTAACTCCTAGGTTTGGTGCCTCAGAAGCATTTATCTTAATAAGGAAGATTTGATTATTAAGAAAATGGGGTACAAAAGTAGATGAGCTCCGAATTTTGTTTAGTGGGAATGACTTTAATTAAGTAATACTAAAATTAAAAATCATGCAAAATAGGCGTAAAAAATATGTAAAAGAGGTATGAAAACTTGAAGATTAATTTGTTAATTTTTTTTAAAGATTTTTATATTTGTCTTTTATTATTTTTGTTTCTTTAAGCATTAGTAGTCACATCATTATCAATACTGTTAAATTGCTTCTCCTTTTATAAATAAACTCAATTTAATTACTATCATTGATCTTTTTTTTTTTTCATTAATTTTTGTGATAAGAATGTTTACAAATTAAATTTATATGTCAAAGTATTTATTGTCATGTATTCAATTATTATATTTAGGAGCTTTATGATAACAATTTATAATGAATAGTGAAGTGAAATACGTAAGTTTATCTTGTACTTGTTGAATAGACCATGTACTTGAAACAAATATAAATGATTTATTTTTTATTTTTTCGATTAAATATAAATAGAAGAAATTTGATGTTATAGGTTAGAATTCTATTAAATGTAGGAATAAATTTAATTTTTAAAAAATTATATTTAATGGGAGCTGTAGCTCTCATTAGCCATGGCATAGCTCCCTTTATGGGGTGGGCTGAATATATTTATGAATTCTTTGACATGCAATTATTACTATGTCCCATCCTATCTTGCTATTTAAAGAATATAAATAATTATATATTATAAATTATCATTTAATAATTAAAATTAAAATCTCATTTTCTTGTCTTATAATATCTTCTACTACGAATGTATAATTAAACCTTCAAAGTTGCTTGACTTTTATTTTTTTTCTTTACTTCTAAGAAAAAATTATTACCATAAACTTTTTGTATTTATATTTTCTATTTTCATATTAATTTTTATTGATTTGGCTTTGAATTTTTTTACAAGCTAAAATATTTGATTTTATACTAGTACTTTATGAAATAAAAGATAAAATGAATTTCATAAATTTTTTTAATTAAAAGTTAAAAATGATACAGGCACAAGAAATGAGTTGAAGCGAGAAACAACGATAGTAAATGATAGGTTGATTTTATCATGTTATTTAATACCTTTATCCTTGATAATTGATGCGTTCTTGAGGCTTTCTTATGG
Source organism: Bursera palmeri (assembly GCA_026225775.1). Lineage (NCBI taxonomy): Eukaryota > Viridiplantae > Streptophyta > Magnoliopsida > Sapindales > Burseraceae > Bursera > Bursera palmeri. The sequence continues at coordinate 7,674 of JANKKB010019729.1, forward strand.
GATTTATATTAGTATTGTAGAAAAGAAGAGATTTCCCAGAGAAAGCATATAAGTAAAAAACAAAGAAAAAGCAGAACAAGCAGAAAAGTTAAAGGCAGCGCCTAAGCGCTGCAGCGTCCACAAGCGACCGCTGCGATGCTGAACCCAGAAGTGACTGCCATGGCGCAATTGATTAGCGCTACGGTGCTAATACGACTTCACTTAAGGGCGTATTCCAAAGAGCTCACCGCTGCGGCAGACACCTTGGCCACCGTGGCATAAATCTATAAATGTTTCACGTATCGAGTCAAAGAGCTGAGTACCGAGGCGCTGGGTAAGTGATCGCCGTGGCGCTACCCTGATTGCCCTTAGCCGACTTGGTTATTTTAAAGGAAAAAGTCAAGTTCTCCCCTCTCTTTTAGCTTGACCTAAGACTTCATATTTAAAGAGCTTTTAAAAGATTATAAGAGAGAGCTGTCAAGCAGGATTCAGAGCAACTTTGAAGAACAGAGTTAAGATTAGAGATCCTCTTCCCAGAAGCTTTGATGGAGTTCTTGATGGGTTTCATCTTTACTTTTGCTTTGTTTACTTCTACCATGTGTAACTAATTCTCTATGTGATTGAGAGATATTTTGTGTAGTTACACAATGATTTAATGAATTTGATTTTATATTCCAATTAAATATTTGATTGATTTGAAGGATGAATATAAATTACTGAGTTTATTTCAGAATTACTTGTTTGGTTGATTAGGTGCGCAACTAAGAGATCAGATTAGGGAATTCATAGTTAATCTAGAAACCTAATAGGCAAACATTGAGAATTCTAGGTATTAGTAACAATTTATAGTCTTTGACTGTAAATTAATTCATAATCTCAAGTTAAAGGTTCACGCTTAGAGAGTCTTGCCTGGTTCAGTTATACTTTCTATGCACTTTGTGTTTGTTGGATTAAATCTAGTTACGCTTTTTCTAGGTTGTTCAATGACAGGGTTAATTAATAAGGGTTTTTTTTTTTTTAATTAACTAGGAAGGATAGGTAGATGCATTACAACAGATATGGAATGCATTAGACTGGTGTTCTTGTAAATCACAAATATGAATCGGAATAACAGAATCAATTGAACTTAATGAGTCTGGCGAAACAAAATAATCTTTCAATCACCTTTGTCTCCATTGTCTACATCGTTTTCTTTAATTGAAATTGTTTTTTTTAATTGATCAAAAATTCCCTTTTGCATTTTAGAAGATTTAGGTTTTGGATTTTATAATTTAAGTTGGAATCAAAATTTTCATAATCCAGTCCTTGTGGGATTTGACCGTTATTTACGTTATACTGATTGACACATCTAGGTTATAAATAAGGTTTATTCTGGATGATCGTTTCGGTCACGCCAAATTTTAGCGCTGTTGCCAGGGACTGGTAACTTATGATTTTTTATTTAATTTTGCTTAAGTTATTTTTCTAGAATTTTTAATTTAAGTTTTGTTTTGTTTTGTTTGTTACAGGATTTTATTGAATGTCCAAACAGACAGTACACACTCCATATAACCTCAGATCGAAAGGACCTATTCAACCACAGCTTTCAAAATCAGATTCAGAGACGTCATCATTAAAATATAGTGAATAAAAAGTAGAGAGAGAAGAGATGGCAACTTTAACCGATAGGGAGAAAACACTGAAGGAGCTAGCAGCTCCAGATTTGAATCAACACTCTCTCTGCATAACTTTTCCTACTTTAGATGCAGCTACAACTTTTAAATTAAAGTCTGGTTTGATTCATCTCTTACCTAAGTTTCATGGTCTTGCAGGTGAAGATCCTCACAAGCATCTAACAGAGCTTCATGTGGTCTGCACTAGTATGAAACCCACAGGGGTAACGGAAGAGCAAATTTAACTGAGAGCCTTCCCATTTTCAATGAAGGATGCAGCTAAGGATTGGATGTACTATCTATCCCCTTGGAGTATCACTACTTGGAGTGAGATCAAGAGAGTATTCCTAGAGAAGTACTTTCCAACCTCAAGAGCAACCACCATCCGGAAGGAGATCTGTGGTATCAAGTAGCATAATGGAGAGACATTACATGAATATTGGGAGCGATTCAAGAAACTATGTGCCAGCTGTCCTCATCATCGGATTAGTGACCAGCTAGTGAAGGAGCTCTAGTTGATAAAACCCCTACAGCAACACAGAGTTTGATAGCAAATATGGTAGCCAACTCTTAACAATTCAGCACCAGGCTTGATTATCAGACAAGACGTGTAAATGAGGTAAATGTATCTACTCTTGAACAGAAAATTTCTGACTTAACCTCTCTTGTTTGTCAAATTGCTGTAGGTAATATGCAACAGATCAAGACTTGTGAATTTCTTCATACAAGGGCACCAAACTGACATGTGCCCAACCCTTCAAGAGGACCCCAATGAGCAAGTCAATACAGTGGATAGTTTTCCTGGACGACCTCAAAGGAATACGATCCGTACTCTAATACATACAATCCAGGATGGAGAAACCACCTCAATTTCAGCTATGCAAATTAGGAAGCACATCAACCTGCACCTCAAAACCATCAAGGCCAAGGTTTTCAGTAGCAGCAATATACACAACCATTTCCTCCTAGACAACAACCTTACCAAACTGCAAATTCAGGTACATCTCTAGACCAATTTGGCTATTGCTTGCAACCGAATGAAACAGGAAGCAGATAAAAGCCATTGCGATGAAGTTTTTATCATTGATGATTGGGTCTATTTGAAGTTACAGCAATACTATCAGTACTCTGCTCTTCAGCGTCCCTACCAGAAACTAGCTAGCAAGTTTTTTGGGCCTTTTCAAGTTCTGGAACGTATCGACCTTGTAGCTTATCACCTTCAATTACCTCCTGATCTAAAATTCACTATATCTTTCATGTGTCCCTTTTGAAGTGTCGTCTTGGGACTGCTGTCGTTGTATAACCTACTTTGCCACCTTATGCTGAGGATGGATTACCCTTGCTACAACCTGAAGCAGTTTTAGATTCACTTTGGGTGTAAAGTGCTAGTGGGCGAGTGAAGGAAGTATTGATTCGCTGGAACATTTTACCAGTCGAAGATGCCACCTGGGAACTACTTTCTACTATTAAGGATGTAACGCCCCGGAACCCCTTATACAGGAACTCCGAGGGTCACTATGAAAATAAGTGAAGTAAAAGTATTGAAAAGCATTTAACATAAAACATTTGCATTTGAAAACCGGTTACAAAATTTTTTTTTTTAAAACAGACACAAAGACACTAACTCACAACTCACCATGACTACCCGGACATACCCAATACCATCCGTGATCCTCTATATGAGCTCCGGATCATCGACGTTTGACTCCTGACCTCGAGTACCTGTGGAGAAAGGGATGAGCAACACAGCCCAGTAGGAATTTCTACACTATGCAGTTCTACTATATCTTAACATCCAAGCATGCATCATGCAACATACAACACATACAACCACACAATTTCCTAAAGTATCCATAACATTATAACTGTCGTATCTCATACTACCAACGTACACACCTCGTTCTCTAGTCATATCCACATATACCATATCATAGACCTCGTATCCACCGGCCACCTAAGGCCTACCACTAATATCACATCAGGGATGTCTTCCTTGGGCTCCAAAGCAACTGGCCACCACAAGGCCTAACATCCCCGTCTCATCCGCAGTGTTTTCCTTAGGCTCCGGAGCTATCGGCCACCACAAGGCCTAACACTGTCAGCATATCATATCATACGTGTTTCCCTTGGGCTCCGGAGCTATCGGCTACCACATGGTCTAACACTATCAGCATATCATATCATACGTGTTTCCCATGGGCTCCGTGACGTCCGGCCACCACAAGGTNTCAGTGTTTCCCTTGGGCTCCGGAGCTACCGGCCACCGCAAGGTCTAACACTGTACTATCAATCACACTGGGATCCCATCTACCAATATCAATGAGATCCCTCTCATACTAAACTACTGCACAATCACTAGTCAGATCTAACACCATCCATAACGCCCCTCGGATCTTTATGCATCAATAGATCGATCCGGGGTTCATCCGTTCAATCTATACTCATAACATCCGGTCCCGTAATCGTTCACTCATCACTACCAGTCTGTACGACTTTACTCACGTACGGCTTATTTATAGCTCATCCGCCCCGTCACGCGTAATCGCTTACGCAACATCCGTACCCTTACGTATCCCCCGTAATTATCCATCCTAATGAGCATACCCATATACACTCGGCCTATATCATAACTAGTCCCACCATACACGGTTATACTCGCGTATNTTATACTCGCGTATAACAAATATCTCACTCAACACATCACACACGTGTATCCACTGGTGATCCGTATCTCGTACTAGTCATTTCTCATAAATACACACGTATCACCTGCGTGATGTCCAACCCGTATCGTACAGCCCTTCATTGAATATCCATACTCTAATTATATCCTCACATACCACTTCATGTGGTATACATAACTCATAATCCACTCTGGGTCCATACTCATAACCCGATCACAAACATTCATCGGGTTCCTCAACTACTCACGTATCATCCATTCTACGTTACGTCACTACTTACGTATCCTCGTATTCCAAACATATCCTCACGTACCCTCCCATAGGGTATTTATAACCCATAACTCACACCGTGCCCAGTTCGATGATCTAATACGCGTTCCGTTTCCGTAAGTCCGTATACGCATTTACAACGTTCTGATCTATCTAAGCATCTAATGTACCTATTCGTCCATCACATACAGTCTCTATGCCCTAA